>ONZH01010501.1:0-230000 GCA_900303285.1 Rhinella marina | reverse complement strand
CTAAAGCAGGCTGCCCCCCTCCAGTTAGCTACTTTTCCCACTGCTGGAGCTCCACTCTGGCAAAACAGTTAAAGGGGTTAAAAGGATTGTCCCAATTCAACAACCTATTGCCTATCCTCATCCGCCATGAGAATGGGGGGGCATGTTCCCCTGCTTGAACACAGCAGCAGACTCATTCATCTCTATGGGAATATGAGCACCATGGTATCTCCTGCAGCCCCATAGAGCCAAATGGAGCGGCAGAAATGCATGTGTGTCCACCGCTCCATTCAAACAGGAGCACACGGCCTCCATTCTTTCAATCAGCTGGGGCCCCATCAGTTGGAAGCCTGCCAATCAGACACCTATCCCCTATTCTGTGCATGGGGGATAAGTTGTTGTCATGGGGCAACCCCTTCTTTAGAGGGTTAAAAAGTTGTACACAATTATTATAATAAATCAGAGGTCCTCTGTGCAAGTACAGCCTGATCCAACTATATATACATGCGAGGCTGGTCATACAGTGAGGTCGGGGTACGGCCAAACGGATAAAGGGGTGTCCACATGCCACCCCTGTGTGTATATATACATCATACAGTGTCTTTCAGACTTTTTCGGTATAGAATAAAGCACATTACTCTGTAATGTATAATTTGCTTTGTACACGTACCCCTCCGAAATATAAAGTGCTGCGGAATACGCTGGTGCTATATACAAAATTATTACTATTGTATAGGCTGCTATGCACATCTGCAAAAAAAGCCAACTGTATATACTTTCCTTAAAATGAAAATCAGTGGAGGGGTCTAATATTAATGGGATTCTTTTCCCTGCCACAAAACATGAGAATAATCATATTGGAGATGGGTGACGGCTGCCGGGTGCATTCTATTATTCGGCCACTAGGTGGCAGGGTACTCACACAGTCTAAGGCTCTGAGAGCGCAGGGCTTCTCAACTAGAATAATCGGAGCAGCACCATTGTGTTATATGAAGGGACGCTCTATGTTTAGATGGCAGACAGGCTGGGGTCTCAAAGACTAGATGGGATGTGGGGATTTCGGGGGATGATCGCTACGACCCCACAGTACCGAAAGCAGCGCTGCCCAGCAGTTGCTGCCTGTCTTGACACGCTCCCTTACAGTTAATAGGAAATACAAGATAAAAATAATAAGCACTCGTGGCTGTTTTCAGTATATAAGTGAAAAGTGACCAAGAGCTAACGCTTCCATGAACAAGGACCGCCTGCCCCCTTCTTGGGATCAGTGGCCATGCCATTAAAGTCTAGTTCTGACACTTGATTATGGTATATATGGCACACACATCTTATAGGACAGGTTACAGCAGGGATCAGCAACCTGCAGCACTCCGGCTGTTCTGAAACTACAACTCTCAGCATGCTCCATTCACTTCTAGGGGAGTTGCAAAAGCAGCCAAGCTGGTTTGTATTCTGGGAGTTGTAGTTTCACAGCAGTTGGAATGCGGGAGGTTGCCGACCCCTGGGTTAGAGCATAAGAAACCGTCTACACTGACTGATCACTGACCATTATCTATATGGAAGAGGCCGCCATCTCTAATGAACTGATATAGCGAAGAGTTGGTGACTGATATTGCACATTATAATTTTGCCTTGTAATAACAGCCCTGCCCTCTACACAAGTGTTCACATCATTTCCAGTTGGCTGGCATTTCTAGATGCAACCCTCTTTATGTCCACTAGATGGCAGTGTGGTAGCCCATTAAGGTTGATTACCTTCAAATCACACAAGGAAAAAAGTGGAACCTACAAAACCCTCCTAAGGAGGAAGCCACGCATGCAGTTTTTGTTGCTATTATGTTTTTTTTGTCAAAGCCAGATGTGGATTCAGAGAGAACTGAGCCATTACATCTAGAGGCTGTGCTCTCTCTGCACTTGATTGACAGGGCCAGGCACTATGATATTTACACTGCCTGTTCTTGTCAAAGTGCAGAGGGCTCAGTAGCTGCAGAGAGCAGAGCCTCTAGGTGTAATGGTAACGCCCCCGTTGCTCCTAGAGGCTCATTTGCATATATTAAAACATCACTTTTCTCAGCAACGCGGACACATCTGAACATGGGACCAACACAGATGCCTTCAGCTGCCACGTGCACATGTAACAGGTCAGCAAGTGTCATAGGTACAAAACTGCTGACAGATGCCCTTTAATCCACGCCACCCTGTGGTACCGCAGTGTCCAGGGCCTTCAGCCGCAGCAAATACAAATACACGAACATTTACACCAGGAAACGGTCATAAATAACTTATGAAATCTACTCCAGTCAGGGGCCCGGACTGGCGGAGGATGCGCCTAATTTATGACGAGGCCTGCACCCTGCCATAAATTAGGCGCTTCCTCCGGCAGCATGGTGGATATCGAAGACCTGCGTAAAACACCGATCTTTGATAAATGACCCCTATCATCCCTCTCCCCCCCCTTACACATACTGCAGCGGTCACACCTGCCTCTCTTCACCACTAGGGGGTGGAAGTCTACAGTTCAATATGTCATCATACCCCCAATTAGAGCAAGCGGTTCTAATAAAGGGGGTCCTGTCCATCTGGAATTGCCTCCAGTGTGTCTCTTGGCTCTGAAGGACTGCAAGTAGGGGACCCTGCATTTGCACAGTATATTCACAAGTGGAGCCACATTGTGAACCCAGGTCGTCTTACCTTTGTATTGCCAGTTGTTTTTGCTGATTTTTTTTCCAAAAATGGCGCCACACCTGTCCATGAGTTGTATCTGGTACTGCAGCTCAGCTTCACTGAAGTGAAGGAGGTGAGCTGCAATACCAAACCCAACCTGTGGGCAGATGTGGTGCTGTTTCTGTAGTCCTGGACAACCCCTTAAAGGGGTTTTTAAAGGGTAAATCATGTAAATAACTAGTGTGTATATGTACTTCACAGAGTGAGCAACATCTAGAGCGACAGATCACTTCTTCCGGCTGAGTGTACAATAAAAGAACATATAGAAAGCTGTATAAATGGGACGTGCGCCAGTATAGAGAGAACATACTTTGTGTTGTACCCAGGGCAGGACGTCAGCAGAGAGGAGTAAAGAGTCTGATGAGGACGGATTATTTGATGGCCATGGGCAAGAAGGTTAGGAGACAAACATCCTTGAACAGAGAGTTTTACGACCCACACTTAAAGGGTTATTCTCATTTTAGACAATGGGGGCATATCGCTAGGATATGCCCCCATTGTCTTATAGGTGCGGGTCCCACCGCTGGGACCCGCACCTATATCGAGAACGGAGCCCCCGAAGTGAATGAGGGCACACTGCGCATGCGCAGCCGCCCTCCATTCATTTCTATGGGGCCGCCGAAAATAGCCGAGCGCTGGCTCGGCTACTTCCGTCGGCTCCATAGAAATGAATGGGAGCCGACCGCGCATGCATGGCCCGGCTCCCATTCATTCCTATGAGCGGCGCGGGTGGTGGTGGCCGGACCCCCGGAAACCTGGGGTCCTCCAGGCGCAGCGCTCCCCGCTCCGTTCTGGCTATAGGTGCGGGTCCCAGCGGTGGGACCCGCACCTATAAGACAATGGGGGCATATCCTAGCGATATGCTCCCATTGTCTAAGATGAGAATACCCCTTTAAAGAGGACCTTTCACCCCTCTCCTGACATGCCTGTTTTAATAGCCTCATGCATTCCCCGTGTAATAACAAGTCTGGAACATTTATTCTTATGGCTCTATGTTGTGCCGTTCCTTTATTATTTGGACTAGAAGTTATGAATGAATTGCCATTTGCCTTCAGTAAGGGAACAGAGGGGAGGTGGCCAGTTGAGGGTGTGTCCATGCACAGTCTGAGAATGGCAGCACTGATTGGACAGTCAGTCTGTGCAGGTACACGCCCCCAACTGGTTACCTCCCCTCTGTTCCCTTACTGAAGGCAAATAGCAATTCATGTATATCTTCTAGTGCAAATAATAAAGGAATGGCACAACATACAGAGATAAGAATAGATGTTCCAGAATTGTTATTACAAGCTATTAAAACAGGCATGTCAGGAGCGGTGAAAGGTCCTCTTTAACTGAGTTTTCTAAGAGTAGAAAAACCCAGTATAGGTCAAAAATATCCGATTGGTTGGGATCTAACTCCTGACACCGCTGCCCATCAGCTGTATGAAGAGGCCACGGGACTCCGTTGAGCACTGCGCCCTCTTCCTAGACCAGTGATGTCACGTCGATGGGTCACATGGCCTATGTACAGCGCAGCCTGGGCTGCAATACCAAACACAGCCACTATAGAATGGACGGCGCTGTGCTTGGCATGATGTAAGGAGGCCGAAGCACCGTGGTTCTGGGACCCTCACTGATTAGATATTAAGGATCTAACCTGAGGAGAGGTCATTACTAAAGACGAGCGATCATGCTCGGGTGCAATTTTCGAGTAGTAGCGTACGCATTTTAAAATCTGTACGCTAATGCATACGCATCTTCAAATTTGTACGCATTACCGTACAAATTTTTAAAATGCGTACGCTACTACTCGAAAATTGCACCCGAGCATGCTCTAGTCATTACTATTCTGCTCCTGAGAAACCCCTTTAACCCTTAGACTCCCAACGCCGTACATGTACGGCGCTGGGGCGATGCGGACACATGGCACCCACTCGCACGTGCGGCGGGCGTCATGGCCGGAAAGTCGCTGCTGTTTCAGCAGAGACTTGCGGGTACTTACCGCCATTGGCGGTGTCTTCATAGGGCTTTAGATGCCATGATCACACGTGATCACGGCATCTAGTTGCGTCTAAACCCGGAAGCGTACAGACGTCTGGTGTGTCTGTACACGATCTAAAAGCTGTAAACCTCGCTGATGAGGTTTACAGCTTTCAAAGTGCAATTCTTATTCTGGCCACTAGATGGCAGGCCAGGATAAGAAATGAGCAAATTCGGTCATTAATTCAAAATTAAAAAACCCTGATTGCTCATAAAGAAAAAATAAAAAACACAATCTATTTGCTCATATTTGAGCTTTAAAATAATCACAAAAAAAAATAAAAAAAAATGTTAAAAAATATATAAAAAATAAAAAAAAATATAAAAGTTTAAATCACCCCCCTTTTCGTATAATTAAAAAATACCTAAATAACAATAAATATAGACATTATGGGTATCACCGTGACCGAAAATGCCCGTACTTTTAAAATATAAAAAAAATTCCAATACGGCGAATTGTGTGGCGGAAAAAAAACGTCCAAATGGCGATTCGCTGTTTGTCGCTTTTTTTTTAAAAAAAATTAAATAAAAAGTGATCAAAAAGTCATACACACCCCAGAATGGTATCAATAAAAACGTCAGATTACCCCGCAAAACATGAGCCCCCATACAGCTCCGTACACATAAATACCTAAAAGTTATAGGAGTCAAGATATGACAAAAAAAAAAAAAAAAGGCCAACTTTATAATTATTTTATCACTATCAAAACGCAGAAAAAACTATACATATTAGGTATCGTCGGATTCGTAATGACCAGTAGAATGAAAGTAACTGGTCAGTTTTAATGAACATCGAACGCTGTAAATAAAAAACCCGTAGAACTGTAGCGGAATAGCGGTTTTTTTGCAATTTCACCCGATTTGGAATTTTTTTCCCACTACACCATATGCAATATTAAATGGTGGCGTTGGAAAGTACAACTTGTCCCGCAAAAAACAAGCCCTCATACAGCTATGTGAACAGAAAAATAAAACAGTTATGGCTGTTTGAAGGCAGGGAGCGCAAAACGCAAATCCGAAAAAACCTCCGGTACCGAAAGGGTTAAAGCTGTGGATATCAGAAGCAATGGTCCAAGGTATGAGATTCCTAGGATGAGTGCGGCGCGGGAGAAGTCCTGGTGATGCAGGTGACAAGATGTAATGAGGTGGTGGAAGAGTTGTAGGTCATTGGCAGAGGAAACTGCACAATTGGGTCGGATCACTGGGAGGAAGCAGGTGGAAAAAGAAGGAGCTCGTGCCCCGTCATCTCACATAGAGCAGGCTGTGCTCCAAACTCATACTTACAGTTTTGCGTGCATTAGACGCGTGTAGGTCATAGCGGACACGTCTGGTAGAAGACTGTAAACAGATTGGGCAGAGCGTACCCCATCTGGGTTCACCCTCTAATGGCCGGAGCTGGGGCTGCTACAAACAGGTCACAGATCAGCAACCGGCTGTTCTGAAACTACAACTCAGGTGGGCTTTAGTGGAAGTGACAAGGGACAGTCAAAGTGGACAACCCCTTTAAACTGACAAAGACTGTGTGCCTTAAAGAGGCTTCCTGACTGTCTTACACTGATGACCTATCCTCAGGGGTCTGACCAATCAGCTGTTTGAGTAGACCATGGCGCTCAGTTGAGCTCCTCACAGCTTACCAAGCACAGCGCCGTACATTGTATAGTGGCCGTGCTTGGTATTGCAGCTCAGCCTCTTTCACTTGAATGGGGCTGAGCTGCGCTTAGGTCATGTGACCGATGAACATGACATCACTGGCCTGGGGTAAACTGGGAGAAGGCCTCGATCCTCACAGGAGCCCCGCAGCCTTCTCAAACAGCTGATCCCAGGTGTCAGCCCCCACCAATGAAAGACTGATGACCTATCTTCCGCATACAAATGTCTTGGAAAACCCCTTTAAGAAATGAGTGCAGCAGAAGACCATATACTTGCCTCAGACACATGGTATTCGCAGGTCAGCTTCTTTCCCTTCACGCTTTCATTTAAGGTGAGGACGAAGCCCATGTAGTCAGCGTAAGCCTGCGAGGAGAAGACACAAGGGGTTACAGCCGCTTATGTGGCCTATGATGAAACTGGTGCAAAGTGGAGATGGTGCCCAAAAATAATTTCCAAAGGGCTTCTGCAAAATGGGGAAGACTCTGGTTGCTATGGGCAACTACCCCGTTTCCCTTCGCCCAGTTTTCATAAATCCTCTCCAGTAACCACTGAGAGCATCCAGTGGGGCCTAGTCACTGATTACTAAGCAGCCTACATTTAAAGTGGAGTATCCCTTTAAATAGCATTATTGTATAGCGTGCTCATAGACTGCCTACATTTACAGATATCCCTCCATGAAGCCTTCTAGGATATATTACTATGTCCTGTGCCCACAAAGACACTTCACTGAGCGTTACCCAGCCCGAACTGTAGATTTTCTATTCAGAGAACTCTTAGGAGCGTCTCAGAATGTATCTCAAGGAGATCAGTGCTGAGTAATGTGGTGGGAATTAATTCAAGGACACGTCTCTGATATTTGCAGACATCTAGCGAGTACATGCAGTCAACAAATGGCATTCCTGTGCTGAGATGAAGTCAGACGTGCAATTCTCAAAAGCGCCACAAGAGGGAGCATGGGAACTAGGAATCCTCAAGTCATCTGACAGGTATGACGGCATCACTGTGTGACTGAGGAACGTCCAATCTCTGAGACCACCACCGAGCCTGAGACTGAAGGGGCCATAGCGCTCACAAAAGCTGGACAACCCCTTTAAACCAGCCCTGCGACTCCTTCATTCTCAGGGTCACCACCGATTGTCACGTCATCATTTTATATGTGTATACGCCTTTAAATATTGGAAATCCACTTAAAGGCTATGAACACCTTTGGACGCAATTTGTTTTTATGGTTGCATTTTGCTCAAACAAAATCATTCTGTCAGTTGGTTTTATTAAAAAAATTTCAGTAGTTTTTCCTATAGGATTAAATTTCAGCCTAGCTGCAAAGTGAGTCCCGTCACGCCCCTGTTCTGACTGCCGGATCTGTATCCCTCATCTCTGATCTCCTGACCACTCATAAACACTCATTATAGCTAAATCCTTATCAAACTGATAGGACTATGAGTGTTTATGAGTGGCTAGGAGATCTGAGATAAGGGCTGCAGACAGGAACGTAGCTAAAGGCTCATGGGCCCTGGTGCAAGGGTTCAGCTTGGGCCCCCCTTCCCACAGTGCTCTGTGTGTCTTCTTATGTGGTCCAAGGGTCTTTGGGCCCCCTCAGGCTCCTGGGCCCGGTGGCGACTGCTACCTCTGCACCCCCTATAGCTACACCCCTGGCTGCAGATCCAGCTGTCAGAACGGGGGCGTGACCTGACTCACTCTGCAGCTGGGCTGGAATTTAACCCTGTAGGACAAAGGCTGCTGCAAATTTTTAATAAAGACCCATTTAAAAAATTAATAAAATGCAATGATTAAAATAATTTAACCTGAAGGTGTTCATAGCCTTTAGATCCCTGGCCATTTTCCGTTTTTTGGTTTTTTTTTCGCATTTCCATTTTTCACTCGCTGCCTTCCTGTAGCTATAACTTTTTTTTCATTGTTGTACTTTTTACTGGTGCCATTGAGTATTGTATACAATGTACTACAATGTAGCGGGGAAAAAAATGTGTAAGGATTTTGGGGATCATTTATCAAACTGGTGTAAAGTAGAACAGGCTTAGTTGCCCATAGCAACCAATCAGATTCCACCTTTCATTTTTCACAGCTCCTTTGGAAAATGAAAGGTGGAATCTGATTGGTTGCTATGGACAACTAAGCCTGTTCTACTTTACACCAGTTTGATAAATGATCCCCTTTGTTTTTACGGCGCTCCCTATGTGGTAAAACTGAACGCTTCCCTTCGTTCTCCGGGTCAGTACGTCATTACAGCGATACCACATTTATAAAGTTTTTCTTGTGTTTTAATACTGAAAAAAAAGTAAAAATAAAAACTTTGAAAAAAAAAAGATTTTTGCTTTGTGTTGTCTGACCCCAATAATTTTTTAACATCACATCTGCAGAGCTGTGTGAGGGCTCAGTTTTGTGGGGTGATCTGTATTTTTATTGCTATCATTTATTAATAAGTGTATAACTTTTTTTATTAAATTTTTTTGGCGAAAGAAATCGTCGATTTTGATTTTTTTTCCATTACAGCATTTACACTTTAGGGCATGGATGCTAACCGTCCTTTTTTTTTTTTTCTTTTATTATGGGTAACGGAATGGGAGGGAGTTTAATTGTTATATTTTTAAAAAGATATTTTTGCTCTTTTTTTAATACACATATTTTAGGTCCCCTTAGGGGACTTGAACATTTGGTTGTTATATCACTTGCCCCATAGACTACAATTAATGACCACTGCAACCTATGGGAGATGCGCTATGTTCCTATAGAGCCCTGCCACCTGCAGGCCTCTTTAGGAACTACTCCTGTGGTAGTCTCTGATCTCTTCAGAGGGACCGAGGCTACCACAAGGAAGAAATGGCTCAGCAGAGAAGCCTTTTGGGCCCTGGAAGAGCAGTGATCCAGGAAAAAGCTGTCTTAAATACCATAGTCACAACTGATCAGGGCATCTGAAAAGTAAATGTCTGTAATCGGCATTATCGCCGATCGCTTCCAGGGCCCAAATGGCTCCTCCGCAAAGCCCTCCAGGGAAAAGCTGCATTAAATTCCGTGGACACAATTGACCACGGCATCTGAGGAGTTAAGTGTCTGCGATCAGTATTATTGCCGATCGCACACATTAATCCGATTGTTTGCTGTGTGAAACAGAAAAGCAGAAAACTGGCACCTATAGCCAAGAAGAGGGCACAGTCTTTAAATATTGGACTTCTGCAGTACATGTACCTCAGTGGTCTGGAAAGGGTTAAAATATCTAGATGCGAAAAAGGCAAAAAAATAAAAATAAAAGCAAAAAAAGACAATATGAGTGAACCTAGCCTATAAGTGATTGGGAGACATACCTTGGATGAGGGTAACACAGACTGCATGACTGAGAAAGAGTCCAGGAGTCAGTCCCTTCATCTTTAGTGTCCGGGACTCCCCAGCCCCCAACCTCGGAGTGACAGCCCTAGCGTCCAATCAGGAGACTATCAGCGCTATCTCTCAGAGGGGAGGGGAAGGGCTGGCCAGGACGCTAAACATGAAGGGACCGCCTCTAGGACACGTGATCATGGCACCAGGGGAGGGGGAATCACCCAGGATAACTCTGCTCCACTCTCTCTATCCCCTGCACAGCGCCATCAGCAGTTTCGAGGGGTCAAACAGGATAGAGCGGGGGTCAGCAACGTCCGACACTCCAGCTGTTTTGAAACTACAAGTCCCAGCATACTCCATTCACTTCTATGGGAGATCTAAGAACAGACAAGCAAGTGTGCATGCTGGGAGTCGTAGTTTCACCACAGCTGGGGTGTTGTGGACCCCCGTGGATAGACTGTGCCTTATACCAGCGAATCCACAATGCCCCCTAGTGGCAGCAGCACTCCACATGTGCAGATCCCGCGCTGGGGTAGCATGGCGTACCTGAGAGCGCTTCCACTTGGCCATGTCAGGAACGGTGTTGATCTCCTTCTTGGGGACAATAAAGTTGTGTTTCGAAAGATCCTCGTCCCCATCATGGGAGCCTGAAAAAAAATAAAAGGAGGTGAGCATGAGGGACACCATGACAAAGCAAGAACATTGACATGGGGTCAATATGGCAGCCATCTTGGTGCTCCGCACTGATCTACAAGGCCAGAAGCAACGACTCCAGGCCTTCACAGATGTGGAGAATGGGGGTAGTACACGTGGGTAGTGACAGAGAGTGCACTCAGGATCAGCGGGGGTCCAGCCATCGGACATTTATGCCATCACCGCCCCTTTAAGGCGTGCTAATACCAGGCAGGAGCAATGCCAAGGGGGCACAGACTGGCACCAGGCTGTACTGGCTGCTGACAGTCAATGGGCTCTATCTGGATCCTGCGCGTCACACAAGTGTGTATGGGGGTGGGATAAGTGGCAACAATACACATCACGTGCCGCTTATCTCCAGCATCAGGACAGTAACTCCAACCTGCCCGATCCTCGCCCGGAAGCCCCTATACACAAAAGATGGAGCAAGTCCAGCTTCTTCCGGCACCTCTGGGCTCCCAGCATGCCTTGCAAGGAACTTAAAGGGGAGGTATGAGATCTAGGCAATCATCCTAAGAACACTGGGTAAAATAAAACCCCTCCTATACAGATATATCTCCACTGGATCGGGGCGCGGACTAACGCTCGGGGACAAGGCGTCTATAATGTTCAGTTCAGCCTTCGGCACTCCAGCTGCTGAGAAACTACAACTCCCAGCATGCAAACATGCTTAGCTGTTCTTCTAACTCCCTCAAAAGTGAATGGAGCCCTCTGGGTGCAAACCGGCTGGAGTGCCGGAGATTTCTGCCCGTGGGCTGTGACGCCTTCGAGGCCTAGTGAGGACAGGGAGTGGAGCAGACATAGTATTTTCAATGGCAGCCCCAGTGGTCACCTGTGGAAGAACTAGAAGTCCCAGTATGCTAGCAGTACACAGGCACCTGAGGCAGGCTGGATACCTCCACTCCTGGTGCCCACCTCTGTCTCCTGAGACCTGGGCATCCCCACTGGAGGCTCGGCTATGGTTACCATAGCAACGAGGAGCCAGCAAGAGCCATGTGACCGGCAGCCATGACTACGCAGTGTGGTTGTTAGTTAGGGGGTGACAGGCTCCCCAGTGACAGACCTGTCTGCTGCTCCCTCTCGGCCATCTTCTTGCAGCTGGGTTTTCTTCACCTTTTACCTTTCACCTCTAAAGACACGCCCACCGCCCGTCACCCTGGAAACCGTCACTCCTCCTTTACGTTTTACCGCCGACAAAACTTTGAGTCCGTCTTCGGAAGCAGAAGTGATATTCCCCCCACCCCTTCGTCCTTCTTTCCAAGCACGCCGCCGGCCTCAACACCTGGCTCTTGCCAGTTACAAAAATGCCCGCCGAGCAATGACCGTCCGCCATCTTTACCAAGGGCAAATCCGCCTCCTTTTTTTTTTCAACCTCTTCCCTAATTAAGGTCTTTCAAACGGCTTTTTTTCTTGACAGGACAACGGAAATTAGAAAAAACAGGGCAGGAGCTATGAAATAAATGTGACTGGCAACAGCTTGCCCTTAGTCAAGATGGCGGCGGTTTGAAACACAGGCGCCATGTTTGTTTCTGGCAACTCCTAAGTTGCGTAGGTCTCCTGTTTGCAAACATTTCCAGTCCCTCTGAAGCGGAGACTGTCTCCGGTGAACGGTTTATGTCCCGGGGTGAAAAGACGGGACGGAAAGCGCGGCGTGTGAGGAGAGGCCGCGGGAACATGGCGGTTGCGCCCCACCCTGGCCTCTATGGGCAACGCAGCAGAGTTGTGTTGACGGAGCGGCAATGAAGTTGTCACTGTCCTTGTGACTGACAGGCAGGGCGACGGTGGCAGCTCCCTGAGGGGGACTTTGTACTGGGGCTCTGATAGTTCTGCCCTGCAGGAGACATGCTGGCCTTCATAGCCAGAAGCATGGTAAGTGAGCACACACTCACCTCAGGGGTTCTAGTGGGCTTATATCACCTGCTTATTGACCCTTTCCTCCCTGGAGGGGACATTCCCTTTAAGGGCTGTGGTTTAACCCTTCGTATGAAAATGATTGTTTGTAACGGGCTTTTCATGAAAATGTCGTGCTTGTCGTATGTTTTGATATATAATATGCCCTTGTCTAGTTCACCGCTAGGACTTTAGGGCACAGTTGACCTCGTTTTATAATTTTTCGATCATTATATTTTTTATATTATTATTTTTATTTATTTATTTTTTTCCTTTTATTATTTTTATTTATTTATTTTATTTTTATTTATTTTCCATTGATCTGCTTTATGGCAACCTGATGGGATTTTGCCATGCGGGTCACAGGTTGTGGACTGTAATGTAAGTCGCGTGTGACATGGTGCGACTCAGCTGGGACGACAGCAAAAAAAAAAAAATCTGGGCGACTTCTGCAACTTGCTCGACCCTTTTCAATAGGGGATAACGTTCTATAACTGGAATACAAAAGTAAAAAAGTTGCGTGCAACCTGCAAGACCAATTCCATGAGGTCTGGATTTTTTTTACGACTTTCACGTCGCACTGTGACCCCATTGACAGTCCTTAGATCCGATGTCATGTTGCTTTCATTGTCTAGGCTGTGGCTACAGAGTGACATGCGGTGTAGAAAAGTCACAGGCGAGTCACATGTTGCACACAAATTAAAGAGCATCTGTCAGCAGTTTTGTACCTATGACACTGGCTGATCTGTTACATGTGCTCTTGGTAGCTGAAAACATCTGTGTTGGTCCCATGTTCCTATGTGCCCGCATTGCTGAGAAAAATGATGTTTTATTATATGCAAATGAGCCTCTAGGAGCAACGGGGGCGTTACCATTACACCTAGAGGCTCTGCTCTCTCTACAGCTGCCGCACCCCTTGCGCTTTGACAGGGCCAGGCAGTGAAAACATAATCAGACCTGGTCTTGTCAATCAAAGTGCAGGGGGTATGTTAGCTACAGAGTGAGCAGAACCTCTAGGTGTAATGACAACGCCACCATTGCTCCTAGAGGCTCATTTGCATATATTAAAACATCATTTTTCTCAGTAATGCGAGCACATATGAACATGGGACCAACACAGATGTCTTCAGCTGCCAAGTGCACATGTAACAGGTCAGCCAGTGTCATAGGTACAAAACTGCTGACAGATGCCCTTTTAAGCTGGTGGGGTAAAAGTCACGATTGACCAGCCAGGTCTGGATTCTTGTGACTGTCGTGTCTCAGTGACAGCCATTAGATGTTGCGCCATCTTTATGTCGCCGTGTAGGGTGGTATGACGTACGCAGACAGCGCCCCTGGAAACCATTGACTTTATTTCAGGCTGCCCCGACAGGACAAAATTGGGTAGAATACCGCGTGGTGTCGTCAAGATTTTCTGGCGGAGTCTGTGATCGCGACGCCTAATTCGCGAAGCCTTATTTTGGATAGTCATACGGCTTTGGTTCTAAATAAAAAAACACGGCGACTGTGTGAACTGAGCCATAGGCATCATGCGCTTCCTCATACAGGCTGTTGCGTCGCATACAGGAGGAGCGTGGCCCTACGTAACATAATACAGATTATGCTTATAGTTTATCCTCAGTACTGACAGAAGATCTGGCCAATCACAGAACTGCTTTCATTTCTGTGCAGCAGTTTTGTAAATAAAAGCAGCATGCTGATTGGTTGCGATGAGCAGTGGTGATGAATGAGACCCTAGCCGTGTAAAATCTCACTATATTTTTCCTTCAAAGCCCCCAAATTCTGTCTTCCCCTCCCCCAGTCTGACAGGTAGAGGCAAGGTGGGTTAGCGGCTTCATAAATAACCCAGTGAGCTCGTGGGGTCGCACTGCTGCCATGGCGGTACATCGGGCGTCACTCAGGAGTCTGCAGTGTTTAGTTGTTCTCTGTAAATAGAAGCAGGGGGTCCGAAACGCGTTACTAAATGCTACTCCTACTGTAAAGCGCCATCAGTGTCTAGAGTTGGAGCAGACTTTTTGGCTTCCACTGGGGTCGTCACCCGGCTTTCCTCGGATCCTGAACGCCAAGGCTCCCTGGCTTTGTAGTGACTCCCATCAGGCTGCCCTTCAGAGGTCTGGGAAAGCTGAGTGATGTTGGTTTTCACAGATGAATAAAGGACGACTGACGGACTTCTATTTTGGGGGGGATTTGTTTTTGCGATGTCCCCCCGGCCAGCACATATGTTGATGTATGTCACCCGCGTCCTGTGGCCGCTCCGGATGGCAGGGATGCCTGCGGGGTATAGTGTTACGCACGGGCCAGCGTCGTGTGCCCTTGAGGCGTAGTTTTTTGCTCCTCACGGTCACCAGCACAGAACTGAAGTGACGTTGCATTCTCTCGTAAACTTTCCCCTCATAACAACTGATTTTCCTGGTTTGTGAATAGAATACCAGACGGCAGTGAAGACCGACTGATGGACAAAGTTGAGGCCAGGGGATAGCCGACTGCCTAGGTCACCATCCGATGGGGGCGAAAGAAAATCAGACTCGTGAAGACCAATGTACAATGACATCCTGTCCGGAATATGGTGAAGGCAGCGCCCCCTCGTGACATCATTTACTAGCAGTCCGATACGCTTTTTTTTTTTTTTTTTTTTCGGATTGCACACAAACCCATTAATTTCTATGGGTCTGTTCATCCTTCAATACCGTGTGACCATTAAAGGGGCATTCCGGTTAGATTAAGTTGTCTCCTATCCACAGGAGGAGGTTGGTGGGGGTCCCAGCAGTAGGGGTATTCCCATCTCAGACAATGGGGGCATATCCTAGCGTTGTCTAATAGGTGTGCACCCCACCTCTGGGACCCGCACCTATATCCAGAACGGAGCCCCAAAAGTGAAGGAGGGCGCACTGTGCATGTGCAGCCGCCCTCCATTCATTTCTATGGGGCCACCGAACATAGCAGAGCGCTGGCTCCCATAGAAATGATTGGGAGCGGTGGCCGCACATGCACGGTGCGCTCCCATTCACTTCTATGGGGAGCCAACTTGGTGGTGACCGGAGTCCTTGAGACACCACCTTGCGGGACTCCTTTCTGGATATAGGTGTGGGTCCCAGTGGGGCATATCCCCAATTCGATATACCCCCATTGTCCATCATGAGACAACCCCTTTAAGGCTCACTTTACGAGATAGGTGGGGCCTGCACCTATCATCCTAGCGCTATGCCCCCACTGCCTGTGATTGGAATACCCCTTTAATCTTATTCTAACCGTGATGCCCCTTTAATAATGCAGACGGGCTATACAGCGCAGTCTTCATGAGGTAAATAAGAGGCAGCTGCAATTGGCTGCGCCCTGAAGGGCTCATGACCGCGCCATGTGGTCGCACCCTTAGGGGAAGCACTGTGTTGAACTGGGGCGGGGCTGCAATGCTCCTCCCTCTCCACTCAGGTGTGAAGGCTGATTAATGGAGCAGACAGAACTAGCTGCACAGAGGAAGTCGACACCACCTCTCCTGACCTGTCTTCAGTCTGACTGTATGTAGGTTGCACTTACCAATTGCCGCTTCTTTTCAGTATGGGTTGCCAAGTCCTGAGCGTGGGGGGTGTTGGGAGCGCGAGGTGTCGGCCGGGTAGTCAGCTCGTATATGCACCCTAGGACCCCCGGAGTAACGGGATTTGATAGGATTGTCTGTATACATGCAGCTGCGGGGGTTTCTGCAGCTATTCTACTGTTGTCATGTTGTATTGTATAATCTGCGTGTAATGGTTTTCCGTGCGGATTTGATTCGGTTTTACAGCAGATCTCACCCTTTCGTTGAAAGGGGGTGAAATCCGCACCAAAAATCGCAAATGTAATTCCTAAATCAGCTGCTCAGCAGTTTCTGCACTGAAAAGTGTGTGCACAAAATCGCAACGCGTGCAGGTAGCCAGAGGCTGCGTTCACATCTTCAAAAGTGTCGGCTGGACCAACCATTGCATGCAGCGCTTTTTTGTCCGGCCGGATCACTGCAAGGCCTCATGGGGATCCGGCGGTGAACTATAGATTCCAGCAGGCTGCCGGAGAATGTGAATGAAGCCTGAAGCCTTATTCACACATCCGCGTCCGTGCTCAAATCCGTGAGCAGGTGGTCAGTGAGGCATCCGTGAAGGGTCCGTGTTTTGCCGTCCGTGTTGCATCCGTGTTTCACTGACACTGAACAGCTGAAAAATTATTTTCAAAGCATCTCTTCTTAATCATCCGTGAAACAAGGATGCAACACGGATGACATCCGTGAGGGATCCGTGGTTTTCACGGACTCATTGACTATAATGGGCGTGAGGGATCCGGGAACATGGATCAAGATAGGACATGCATCCGTGCTAAAAACACTGATGAAACACTGATGTCTGAATACTCACACTAAAATGAACGGGGACGTGTGCTGTCAGTGGAGAACACGTACAGCACACGTCCGTGAAACGCTGACGTGTGAATGAGGCTTTAGGATGCAGTCACATGGTCAGGTTTCTGAGGAAATCGTTTAGATGATTTGTGCAGGACACCAGTGTTTGATGAGGCTGCTAAACTGGCTGAATTCTGTAAGGCCTAGTTTTGGCTCAAATCACTGATGGAAATCACTGACAGAACACTGATCAAATCATTGAAGTGTGAACTAGGCTTAAAGGGTTATTCCCATCTTAGACAATGGGGGGGGTAAATCACTAGGATATGCCCCCGATGTCTGATAGGTGCGGGTTCACACCTATACTTAGAACGGAACCCGCAGAGTGTCGGAGGGCACACCCCGCACGCGGAGCCGCCCTCCATTCATTCCTATGGGAGCTCCAAAAATAACCTTGGCTAGTTCCATCAGCCCCTCACAGGAATGAATGGAGGGCTGCTGCGCATGCGCGGTGCACCCTTCAGCTCTTTGGGGGGCTCTGTTGTAAGTATAGGTGCAGGTCCCGCGCCTATCAGACATTGTCTGAGATGGGACTACCCCTTCAAGGCCACCTGCTCACAGTTTCAGATTTCCGTGCGTTTCCACAACCAAAAAAACACACGTGTCATTTGCTGTTTTAAGTTGCGGATTTTCCACAAATCTCAACCCTTGCATTGAAAAGGGTGAAATCCGCACATTGTGGGCAACATTTTGTCGCGCGGGTGTTTAAAAAGTCACAAGGGGTCTTGCAACTTCCAAGGCCAAACTGGCTTTAGTAGATGACCCCCAGTGTATTTTGTGGCAATGTCAGCAGCCATCGGATCTTCAGGTGTGTGGCACCCATAGGGTGCCGTGCTAATACATATACAGCACTCTATCATACAGAGACATGCAGCAAAAGTAATACATGCAGTATACGTGTTTTTACATGACGTATACCAGCCCAGCAGAGGCCAAAGGGGGCCTTCTGTTCTCTAGTAGGTGAATGGGGGGTCTTTGCGTACTTCTATCGCATGCGTCGGGAGCGCAGATTGCCTTAGGGCACCTAAATACCTTGTCCCGGCCCTAGCAGGAGGGTGGAGTGACGGTGAAGACAATCTCGCTGTTCAGAATCGGTGCACTCGGCCCTGCCCTGTACTATATTATGGGGGGGGGGGGGGGGGGCTGTAATCATTTATTACAGCTCCAGGTCTCGTCAGCCATTGCTGATCAGAGGTTAAACTCCGGGAAATCAAGGCCCTACAACTAGGGGAAAGTTTACAGCTGGCGAACTATGGCTGATAATATGACGAAGGCAAGGGTCAGTGTTGTGGTGGCAGACAGGGGGCGCCACCCTAGAGCAGGTAATTGTGGAGTCCACGGGCCGTGGCACAGACCTAGATCTAGACCTCCATCTTCCCAAGAATGGGCGTGCCCAGCCCTGGTCGTGCATGTGTGGTCACGCTCCAGAAACGGCATATCCCTACCTTTTGGTTTAGAGAGGGAGTCTCGGTGATCAGGCCCCCAATAATCACACACTTATGGCTATGATGCCGTCTGCGCTCAGGTTGGATGTCCCCCTGGCATCAAAAGTCATTCGGGAGCGTGTCCTGTATGTTAAAAGTCCCACCTAAAAAATATTAAACGTAGGACCACATATTGGGGAACTGCCTGAGAAGCGATTTTCCTATCGCAGAGATCTCAAACTCGTGGCCCTACAGCTGTTGTAAAACTACAACTTCCATCATGCCAGGAGAGCCTACAGCTATTGGGGCATGCTGGGAGTTGTAGTTTTGCAACAGCTGGAGGGCCACGAGTTTGAGATCCCTGTCCTATAGCGTAGCATTGCCCTCATTCCCTTTAGCCATGGGAGCAGCGCAGTAATGGATGAGGGGCTGCTGAGGGTTGTTTGACTTCAGAAACATAATTTGGGGAATTGTTATTTAAGCAATTCCCTGTATATTCTGGCCGGTAAGGTGCCCAGAGGTAAGCGGCCTTTCAGTTCGTACAGTAGCAGAGCTTTGGATGGCATCCCTATGGCCGCCCATCGGGTTCTCCTGCCAAGTATTGCAAAATAATTGGCACAAGCGGTGGATATAATGCCAGGCGGGAGGAGGAAAAGGTGAGTGATCTCGCATCCATGAAGGGGGTGTAACTCATTAGTTATATATTTATACAGCCTCTGGCCAGCAGAGCTTACAATCTATCTCCTGGGCGTACACATACATCAGCCATAGCTGTGCAGCAGCCAGTATTCTGTGAATCGTAGCCCCCCTCCCCCCAGCCCATTCACAGGGTCCCGCATATACCGTTTGTATAGTGGCGATTCCCAAAATGACCTTTGCAATATGGAAAATTGCTTGTCAGGCAATTCCCTCATGTCTTGTGTACTTCAATTGTGGGGGGTGCATGTCACCATGTATCGTGGCGCTGCCGGAAGCGGGGGGTCACATGGTGAGCGCAGACAGGCACCATTCACACTCGTCTGATATTTGTGAATGGTCTACTGCAGGGATGACCAACCTGCCACCCTCCAGCTGTTGAAAAACTACAACTCCCAGCAGGCCCGGACAGGGAGTTGTAGTTTTACAACAGCTGGAGGGCCGCAGGTTGAGCGTCCCTGGTCTACTACATTAGACCCATTAGTAGTAATGGTTTAAAGGGGGCTCCTGCATGGGATCCAGAGGGGCAGACATAGCGTGTGTGCACAGGGCCCATCATTGAAGGATTAGGTGAAAGGGCAAGACAAGGATCCCCATCTATACTTGGGGATTGGCTTTCCTTGCTCTGAGGGTGCATGAGGGCTGTATTGGGGGGGTCTTCTTACCTCCGTGTAGGAACCCATGACTGTAAACCTTAAAGGGGTGTTCTCATCTCAAACACCTGTGGAAAATTCACAGAATATGGCATAAATGGCCGCCCTATTGAATGCCCCCCCAACCACTTTCTGCTTGGATGCGGGGGGAAGATGGCGGCTATGCCAGCCACCATATCCAGTGGGGAGAAAGGTCAGGATAAGGGGGCATTCGGAGATGGGAATACCCTTTAAATAGCTGTTCAGCTGACTCCTCCCCCATACACATGCACACTTAGCTTTCCCAAGCATGCACGTGTTCTCAATGAGGAGAAGGAATAGGCTGCTGCCAGACACCTAGCAACAGCTAAAGCATCGGCCATGTTCAAAGCCATCTGCCCAATCTTTCTTTCTCTCTACATTCAGTACATGTGGTTGTCTGGGGTATGGGCACCTTAAAGGGGTTGTGACAAGTATGGGTTGGGAATAACTAACTGATCAAGCACTGGGACAACCACTGATCCCAAGAACGGGGGTCCCACGAGCATGTGCTCTAGACTGGATATGGCGGCTAATATAAGCTGTTCCTGGCGGTACTTGTTCGGGGGGGGCTTAGATAGGGGACCACTTTCATACTTGCCACAACGGCTTTAAGAGACACGGAGAAGGATAGAGATGAAAGAGCAGTGAAGAATTTGTCTATTTGAATGCAGACGGGCGACCAGAAGATTCAATATGGCCGCCTGTAGTCAGGAAGAGCAGCTCCGGAGTATAAACTTCTGCTCTAACCAGTGACCTACTGTGCAGACTGTGGCCGGTTCTTGAGCAGGTCTTGTATAATCTGGTGACACTGCGACATTTTAATGGCTGCCGTTTTCTTTCCCTGTGTTGTGTCTAGAAGGTTGGTGGGCCTGCATGTTAATTAGTCAGTGCAGCGATGGATGAGCGGCACCAGACAGATCAGGTATAGTACGCTTTTTGCTGTCTCACGCTCCCCCCGACCCCTCTCTGTCCTCCTGCTCTCCATCTGATTTGCTTCTGCCGGGATTAGAATAATGAGAACTTCTTTTGCAGACACTGATCTCGTTACCTCGTTATATCTCCCCCGGCGTCTAATGAGGAAGCAAAGATCTCCTCCTCCGTGCCTCTTCCAGTCCAAGAAGCGCCTCTAGGGACATGGGGGGGGGGGGGGGGGATTGATCATAAGGGGGGCAAAGAAAAACCGACCTTTAATCGCCATTGTAGATAGCTGAGATGTAATACCGCACACAGACACAAGTGGCGCTGTTCCTGGGGGGAAAAATAAGGCTTATTCTGGGACCAACAGCCCAAATCCCTCTTATGACCCAGCGTGGCGGCCACTTCATTCCCAGAGGTTGATGATATCCCTTTAAGTTTCCTGTATGTTTTTGGGGTGGTGACCAAAGCAGGTTCACGTCTCTGGCGGTGGGAAAAAAAAGATCTGCTGGGGCAAGGATTTCATCACGAACAGGTAGAGTGACCCCGCAGTCGTCCTCCATAGAAGCCAATGGTGCGGCCGCCCAGCCCCGGACTGAAGCTTCTGCTTCTCTGACCCCCTCGTACCTTGCTCCCCATGTACAGGTGATGGAGGTGCTCCTGGTGCTCGGCACAGTACCGCGCTGCAGTGTGCCCATCAGATATCACACGTCCTCTGCCCTTAGTAAACACTGCGCTGGAGGAAGAAATGGATCAGAGGTCAGCAACTTCCAGTTGCCGTGGAACTACAACTCCCAGCATCCAGAGTTGCTCAGCTGTACTAATTTGTGGGAGAAGCACCGCAGCGACCATTCCTGTCTGCTGCACAGTTGACGGAGCAGTGTAGTGTTGGAGACCCTTCCTCCGATCAGATATTGAGGATAGGCCGCCCCTTTAACATGGCTTGTGGGTCGCCAATAGAGCATGTGGACAGAAATTGTCTTCTTGAGACAACCCCTTTGAGCCAGACAGATGTTAGATGACTTTTATTGGCATGTAGTGTATGGAGGGGCGTGTCCTCGCGGGGGCTGGCCTTGTCTTTCCATTAGCGGAGCTGGCAGCCGTTCAGCCCCTGCAGGGATCGGGGTGTCTGATTAATATTGGGTTGTTTGCAGTTGTCAGGTGTCGGCTCTGCCTGGTATCCTGCACCTATCCTGCCCCTGGAGCCATTGTAAACCGCCCTCCGTTCAGTCGCCTCCATCAGCTGACTCTCAGCGCGCTAGAAGCAAATAACCTATTAACCCAATGTATGCCGATAAAGGGGTTGTCCTATGATAATAATAATAATTTAATAATTTTAAAAATGACATCATATCGTACATAACCACTAGAACCAAAGCTCACATGGAGACAGAGCTTTCCCCCTCCATTCAGTGCTCCAAATCCTCAGCTTGATTTATTTCAATCTGGCAGCTCGTGGTCGTGTCCTTTCTGCAGCTGCTCTCTACCTGTCACAGCACAGAGGGGGGCACAACTCAGGGAGCATGTCTTTTCTGCCGCAGCTCTCTCCCCGTAATTGTCACGGCTTCTAACAGCAGTTACGGCTGGTGGCAGTTAAAAGATGGAACTGAGCATGTGCGACCACCTCAGCCAGGTGGACAACGAGCTGAAGAAAAGTACAAACAGCAGGTGGCGCCATACATATAGACTTGATTGCGTAGCTCAGTTGCTGTACCGTATTCTTAAAGACATTCAGGTGCTGGTTTGCAAAATGTAGAATATTTCTCGTGGGACGACCCCTTTACTAAGACACTAAACCAAAAAATCAGAAATGAAGCAAAAACGGAAATTCAGTCTTTGGAAATGTATTAACCCGGCTACAAACGTGGAGGCTTTTATTTGCAGGTGTCAAATGTTTAGTGTAACCGTGCACCACACCTTTTACAGCCGTCAGCCGAACGCCACTTCTCTCAGATTCCCCATACACGTGCATCCTCGGCTCAGGATGCATGTGCTTGTCTCCTGCCAGAACAAAAGGATTGGGGATTGAAATTCATCTTACCCGATCCTTCACCTAGAAGAGAGTTGGGAGGCCGGCATCATGCATGTTAGTCAGGTGGCCCCATCTGTCCGTCATCTATTGTGCACGGGGGCCCTAAGTTGTCTTTGGCCATAAACATTACGTAACTATTCAGACGTTCTCTCCACCGCCTGCTGCAGACTTTGACTCCATACTTATTTTAGGAGGGGGAGATAAGAAGCCGCCAGATATCTGACGCCACTTATCTCTACACCTGATATCCCCTCGGCGCCTCCCTTGTCCACAGGCTCCATCTGGTATTGCAATACAGTCAAGTTTAAGGGCTGACCTGTAATACCAGATACCGTCTATGGGGGAAAAGGTGGAGCTGTTTCTTTCTTTCTTGTTGTTTTTTTGTAATTTCATAACCCCCCCTTTAAAAGTGTGCCCTCCAGTACTACTGATTAACTTATTTATGTCATATTTTTTTAAATTTTTCTTGTTAGGCCAGGCCGGCCCGCTTGGTGAGGCCGGTCTCCTTGGTGAAGCTGCCGGGTAGGTACTTGGCACACCAAGAGGGGTTGCCAAACTTTCCCGTACCCCCGTTGCAGCAGACGCTGGACAAGTACCTTCTGGCCTTGAAACCTCTGATCCCTGAAGAAGAATGGCACCACACCAATCAGGTGGTGGAGGACTTCCGGACATCCGGAGTGGGCGAGCGGCTGCAGAAGGGGCTTGAGAGGAGAGCGAAGAAGACTGAAAACTGGGTACGGACACCGGCAGCACTGATACTGACACCAAGCGGGGGGCATGCCCTCTATGTCTGTATGCCATGATACTGACGCCAAGCGGGGGGGGCATGCCCTCTGTCTGTATGCCATGATACTGACACCAAGTGGGGGGCATGCCCTCTATGTCTGTATGCCATGATACTGACACCAAGCGGGGGGGACCCCCTCTATGTTCATATGCCATGATACTGACACCAAGCGGGGGGCATGCCCTCTATGTCCGTATGCCATGATACTGACACCAAGCGGGGGGCACACCCTCTATGTCCGTATGCCATGATACTGACACGTAAGGGGACCCCCCTCTATGTCCGTATGCCATGATAGACTGTACAGACAGAGGGGGTCTTCATGTGAAAACTGGGTACTGCCACCTGCACTCTGCCACTGATATATGAGGGGGTCTACATAAGACATAGCTTACACTTTCTTGCAGAAGTTTGGGGTGGGGACATTTTCCCTCATTACGTTCCCGTCTGACGTCCTCCTCTTCGGTTCTCCTCAGCTCGCGGACTGGTGGCTGCAGACGGCTTACCTAGAATACCGCCTGCCGGTGGTGGTGCACTCTAGCCCTGGCGTGGTTTTACCAAAGCAAGATTTTGCAGACCGCCAGGGGCAGCTAAGGTAAGTTTCACTCTGCACTTGTCTCGTACAGTGACCTTTGTCTCTCCCGTAGCGGCAGAAGGAGGTAGGTGATGACCCCTATCCAGGGTGACCTTTGCCACACTTTACTCGGCAGCTGTTTCCACACTCTCAAAATAAAGTCCTGGAAGATTTATGGGAGGCAGTTCCTTCCAGACCCTCCTCCACGTATAATCACGGCGGAGCTATCGCCCTGACCTCCAGCGTATTCCTCCCTCCTCGTCAGTGCGGGGGATGGTAATATGACCCGGTCAGAGTGGGTTCTGTTCATATGGTTATTCACTAATACAGCACATGGACGGATATATGTCTCCATTGCAATTCGCAAAGCGATATTCTCCCCCTATGGGACACAGAGTACAGCTGCCAGGTTCCTGTTAACTGATGTCACTGATTTAAAGGGGCATTCCGCTTGTTACAGGGGATCCCCTGTAAAAGTTTAGGGGATAGCCATTAGATCAGTTCTTGTGTCCTACCGCTGGGTCACAAGAACGGGGATCCTTTTCCCCTTGGAGCCCCCCTAAATGAACTGAGCAGCAGATCGGTCACACACACTGTCGCTCCATTCATCTCGGCCATGTTTAAACCCCAGACTTCTGCTGTACGTGTATGGTGGTGGTCCTTAAAGGGGTAATCCGAGAGTATAAAAATGTCCCCCAATATGCCAGGCCCACACACACTGAATATACTTACCTGGCTCCCCGCTCCCTGTTCCTCTCCTGGTCTCCGCACTACCGCTGCTGCTTCTCCCCGTGCGCGGATGAAAACATCTGGTGTCGGGTGGAGCAGGCGGGGACGGACCTCCCTAGTATCGCGGTTGGCGCAAGGGAGGCTCTTCACCTTCCCTGCCTGCCATTGGCTGCTCCCCCCGACACCGGGGAGAAGCAGCGGTGTGGGGACGAGGAACGTCGCAGAGAGCAGGGACCTGGTTAAGTATATTCAATATGGGGGGCCCATTATATTAGGGGACATTATTATACTCTCGGATAACCCCTTTTAAGGGTTTTCCAGGAATTAGGGGTAGCTCAGGGATAGCTCATCAAAATCAGATTGTAGTGGTTTGACTCCTGACACCCCCACGATCAGCTGTTGGAAAGGGGCACTGCACTTGGGACGAAATCTGTGGCCACTTTATGGTACACCGAGCACAGCGCCCTCCATTGGATAGTGGCTGTGCTTGGAATTGCAGCTCAGGCCCACTCACTTGAAAAGGATGGAGCTGCAGGAAGTCCATGTGCCTGAGGGCCTGACATTGCAAGGCGAGGAAGGGGCTGCAGCCCTCAACCAAGCACCACGGCCCTTACAACAGATCATCTTCAGACCCCTTTGAACAGATATTGATGACCTAAATCAAACCAAAATCCATGCCCATTTACAAGGCTGAGGCCTGTCAGATCCCACTAGTCTACTGCAGGAGAAATATGGATTAGATAAGTTGGATGAGTAGTGCCGGAGATGTCGGTCATCCATCCGACTCCTTCTGATCTATGTAGTTCAGCTTGATGTTCTCTTATGTCTAGGGGCTTCTTTAACACTTTCCAGAGCCTTATCTCCTTGGTTCTGTCAATACAGAATCCCACTTATCTATCTTCACAAACCTACGAGCCTATGTGGTCAGGAGTGTATCATAGACTGGTGTATGTAAGTCTCCCCTGCTGACTGTGTGACAGGAAGCATGTCAGTGTGGGACCCCATTGCACCACCGACCACCTTGTAGTCGCAGGGTCGCCATTGTCATAATGTTCTCTCTTTGTTGTATAATGAATTCGGTTTCTTCTTCTAGATTTGCGGCGAAGCTGATTGAGGGCGTTCTGGACTTCAAAGCCATGATAGACAAGTGAGTAATGAGCTAGTGCCCTCTGAACCTCTGATGGATGTGTCTACGGGCCTAATGGACTGTGTCTACCTGTTGATTACAGTGAGACCCTCCCCGTGGAGTATCTTGGTGGTAAACCGCTATGTATGAATCAGTACTACCAAATTCTATCGTCGTGTCGAATCCCCGGCCCAAAGCGGGACTCCGTGGTCAACTACAGTCAAGTGAAGAAGCCCCCCACTCACATAACTGTGGTCCATAACTTCCAGGTAAGGCCTACTGGATACAGTATAGGCCCGAGATCAACCACGAGGGACAGAATTTTGACGATAAATTTGAGTATGACAAATGCTAAAGCTGCCCATACACATTGGAGTGGAAGGAGAGGGTAATGAGGAGTTCTGACCTGGGTTAAGATGGCATTTTGCCAGGAAAGGAAAGTAGCACCATGTTCGGAAGTCCTCATTACCCTCTCCTCACACTTGACTTGCCAAGGTATTGTGTTGCACATTGGATCTATGTCGGCCAAAGCCACCGACCATCTAATGTGTACGGGGCCTCCCAACTCCCCTGACAACTGATGATGAACAAGGAGATACGTCACTGCCAGAGGAATCTGACAGAAGCCTTCTCCTTTCTCCCCATTCAGTACACATGCATGCTCGGCCGAGGATCAGGAGAGATAGCTGTCAGCCAAATGAATGAGTTATCTCTTGTGTAGGGCCATTTTCAGACTACATCATGGATTTCCCACTTGTCCATGTCCTAGTTCTTCACATGGTGTTTACTGTCCTTATCTCTTCAGTTTTTTGAACTGGACGTGTACAACAGTGATGGAAGCCCCCTCACCGTCGATCAGCTTTTTATTCAACTGGAAAAGATCTGGGGGACCTCCCTGCAGACGAACAAGGAGCCCATTGGCATCTTGACTTCCAATCACAGGAACAGCTGGGCCAAGGCCTACAACAACCTTATCAAAGGTGAGGTGAAGACACTTTCAGTCAGCTTAAAAGGGTATCCCGGTTGTTTCAAGATGGGGAATAACTATACCTACCACAGGGACCCCCATTGATCACGAGAACAGAGACCCCACACCACCCGAAATGAACCGAGCAGCAGGTTGGGTATGATCACTGCTGCTACTTACTTTCTATTCATTTCTGTGGGAGCTTTGGAGACCATAGAGAAGGACGGAGCAGCAGTGCACATGCTTGACCTTTTGCTATGTTTATTACAGGGGGCTCTGAGGCTTACGTGGTCCCCAATCTTCCGATCATGGGGGTTCCCAGCGGCAGGACCTCCACTGATCTAATAGTTATCCCCTATCCTGTGGACAGGAGCTTCATGTTACGCCTCTGATGCCTTCACCTTTATAACTAGATAAAACAAATAAGGAGTCGGTGCGCTCAATCCAGAAGGGCATCTTCACCGTGTGCCTGGATGGTCCGATGCCCAAGGTCTCTGATGAGCTCTACAAGAGTCGAGTGGCCGCTCAGATGCTGCACGGCGGAGGCAGCCGCCTCAACAGTGGCAACCGGTGGTTTGACAAAACCCTTCAGGTAGGAGGCACAACCGTAGTAGGATATATGATCGGAATTTGTAGTTTATTGGCCATTACATATCCTGTCTGCACTCAGTTCATAGTAGCGGAGGATGGGTCCTGTGGGCTGGTGTACGAACACGCTCCGGCAGAAGGACCACCCATTGTGGCCTTGCTCGACCACGTCGTAGAATACACGTAAGAGTCTTTTAATATATAATTATTTATCATTTTATTACACCTAGGATTTATTAGTACAAAATTTGCCAATCATTATTTTAAAGGGGTTATCCAAAATGCCTAGGCACCTCATATAGGTTATACTTATCCAGCTTCCCGGTACTCGCATCGCATTGCTGTCGCTGCATCTCCCTGGCGCGCGGATCAACATCCGGGGGCAGTTGCTTGGGGTCAGCTAATAGCAGGCCGCGACAGGAACGAGCTTAGGGAGGCTTGTCCCCATAGCAAACTGCTATTGGCTGCACACCGTCGCCGGGTGCTTCAGGGTGATGCGGTGGTCATGTGGGCATCAGTAGCAATGCGGGTGTCGGGGAGTGGGGTAACAATAACCTGTATGAGGTTCCCGGGTATTATAGGGTTAGGCTAACCCCTTTAAGTTCTATTGTTGGCATATGCATTCAGCACCTCCAGCATGAGCCACTGTGATAAATTTGGCGCGTCTTTAGACTGCCTGATCTAACTTTAGGCTAAGTATTAGACAAGCTTAGTAAATCTGTCCCGAACTGTCCACGTGTATAAAGAAAAATCAACGAATCATCCAAAAATCCTTATTTCTTTCCGCTGCAGGAAGAAGCCTGATCTGGTGAGGTCGCCCATGATCCCTCTGCCAATGCCAAAAAAACTTCGCTTCAACATCACTCCAGAAATCAAGAATGACATTGAGAAAGCTAAGCAAAACCTGAACATGTGAGCAGAGCTCGTGGATACCACCTGAATGTTCACCTCACCTTTTAGAATATTATTTGTGCAGATTAGCAGACAGGAAATGGTTAATGTAACATTTAAAGGGGTGACCTGAGACCCGGCCTGGCAGCGCTTGCTCCTTCTCTGCTCATTTCATTTCTTTCCCTTTTTAGAATGGTTCACGACCTGGATGTCAAGGTGTTTGTTTTTGACGTTTTTGGGAAAAATTTCCCGAAGGCAGAAAAGCTGAGCCCAGATGCCTTTATACAAGTGGCGCTCCAGCTGGCCTATTTCCGGTAAGGTTTCGTGCCGCTGTTTACCACGATGACACCTCTGTAAGACTGATTGTGAATTCTCCGCACAGTAGGTTAGCTGAAAACCTAACCATAGTGCCCTAATTATAATGGGGGCAGCAGAAGAGAAGTCTCAGAGAAAGATATTTAATGGTGTCCCACCTGAGGTTCTCTAGCTGTCAGGGTAGGCCGTAGTTTCACAACAGCTAGAGAGCCGCAGGTTGGGAGACCATGAATGATGAGCTAGGAGTTTGGGCCTGGACTTCTAAGGATAATTAAAGGGCATCTGTCAGCAGTTTTGTACCTATGACACTGGCTGACCTGTTACATGTGCACTTGGCAGCTGAAGGCATCTGTGTTGGTCCCATCTTCATACGTGCCCGCATTGCTGAGAAAAATGATGTTTTATTCTATGCAAATGAGCCTCTAGGAGCAACGGGGGCGTTACCATTACACCTAGAGGCTCTGCTTTCTCTGCAACTTTCATGTCCTCTGCACTTTCTTGGCCAGGTAGTGTAAACGTCTTCACCTCTGTCAATCAAAGAGTAAAGGGTGCGGCAGTTGCAGAGAGAGAAGAGCCTCTAGGTGTAATGGTAACGCCCCCGTTGCTCCTAAAGGCTAATTTGCATATATTAAAACCTTATTTTTCTCAGCAATGCGGACACATATGAACATGGGACCAACACAGATTCCTTCAGCTGCCAAGTGCACATGTAACAGGTCAGCCAGTGTCATAGGTATAAATCTGCTGACAGATGTCCTTTAAATCGGTTATCCAGGTTGCGCCACAACCCTGTGCACTGGCTTCTTCTGGAATCGCCTGCCATACATCGGGCACGTGATCCTAGCCTGGCATTAGAACCCGAGCACGCTCGTGAGTCTGACTCTCTCGACGGGACTGTGGCAAGAGATTCAGTCGAGAGATTCAGACTCGCGCATGCGATGCGGGTTCTGACACCAGGCTAGGATCACGTTCCAGATGTAATGTGATTTTGGAAGTGGTGCAACTTGGTTAACCTCTCTAACTCATGAGCAATGGAAGGAAAGGTAGATTTAATTGGCTACTGATCAACACTTGAAAGGCTTAAAATTTGCATTACAAAAAAGTTCAGTGACTGAGTCAAGTGTTCTATATCTATTTTGTCCTAAGTTGCAGCCTGTATTATAGCCCAGAGCTGCATTCAGAATTCTGCTAGTGGACACCACTTGAACTTGTCCTTAGTTCTTGCCCTGTGTTGCAGTGCATTCTGGGTGAGTTATGTTTTTTCCTACCTAAACATTCAGCATCCAGGCTGTAGTGCCTGACTACACTTCCCAGAATGCAAAGGACCAAGGCGAGCTTAGTGCAGACACTGATCAAACTAGAGATGCAGGGAGACATGAGCTCAGGAGCCTACAGAGTCGTGAATGCAGACATGCACGAGTTTTGTCTGGAAAATGAAGACATTTCCAATGGGAGCTTCCAGGTGTTTGTGGAGACTTCTCATGTTCAGCATGCTCAGGCCCTGACCTATCATTTACCCCCCTGTGAAGGATGTACGGACGAGCCTGCGCCACTTACGAGAGCGCGTCTCTACGAATGTTCCGCCTTGGAAGGACTGACACGATCCGCTCTGCCTCTGTGCAGTCTCTGGAGTTTGTGCAAGGAATGGAGGATTCTGGGAAACAGGTGAGTGACCACGGTGACCGTGTGGTTATCTGTAGGTGAAGCTGCGTCTCGTCTCATGCATCTTGTCTTCTTTTCCTGTTCTTAGAACATGGAGAAGGTGGATCTGCTGAGGAAGGCGGTTCAAGCTCATCGTGCCTACACAGACACGGTACGTGGCATAAAATTTCACGTTTATTGTGTCATAATCCCAAGATGCAATCTTATCGCCTATCCACAGGATAAGTGATAAATGTATGAATGCTGGGTCCCCAAGTCCACCATGTGAATTGAGCGATAGTGGACAAGCATGCCCAGCACTTCATTCCCTTCTGAGGAACTGCTGGCTATAGCGCTGTCTCATAGTCACTGCTCCATTCACACAGGGATCTCGGGGACCCCCATTCTTGTGATCAGTGGGGGTCCCAGTAGTCAGACCCACAGTGATCATACATTTATTCTGTGGATGGGAGATAAATGTTGTTTGTGGGCCCCTTTAAAGGGCTTGGACCATCTCATACATTTGGGGGCATAGCCTAGCAATATTCCCCCAATGTCTGATAGGTGCAGGTCCCACCTCTGGAGCGCACACCTATAAGACTTTGGAGGCATAGCCTAGTGATATGCCCCTAATGTACTAGATGGGACAACCCCTTTTAAGGACCATCTCCCCCCCCCGAAGACCCCAATTCATTCCCCAGGGTTGATCCAAACCTTGCGTCACATTGTCTGAGGCAGTCTTGTCTCTTCAGGCATGTTCTGCTTGGTTCTTTCCCCATACTTTACACTGCAACTCTACCTGTTCACATTGACTGATATGTATAAGTACAAGCTGAGCAGGAAGTCAGCGCTCGGAGACCTGATTTTTGTTAGATCGAGGATAGAAAAAATTATAAACTACCAGCAAACTAAACCAATAGTGAGGAAAAAATTATTTTCAGTTAAAAAATTAAAATTACGGACATCTGTAAGGATATTTTTGGTCTCTTCAGTTCTGGTGATTGAGATGTGCATGCAGATAGATATACCAAGCATGCATGACCTCTGCACATTTATAGGTGTTGTGTATCTCCGACTCTGCTTGGGTCACACTTTTTAGCCAAAAGCATAAAATTTATTAATTCTTTCACTCAACATTGCACTTTGTGCTGGTGTTTAAAGGGGTTCTGCAGTTTTTTCAAACTGATGATCTATCCTCTGGATAGATCATGAGCATCTGATCGGCGGGGGTCCGACACCCGGGACCCCCGCCGATCAGCTGTTTGAGAAGGCAGAGGCGCTGCAGGAGTGCCGCGGCCTTCTCTGTGTTTACCGCAGGCCCAGTGACATCACGACTAGTATCACTGGCCTGGGCGGGGCTAAGCTCCAGGGCCAGTGATACTAGTCGTGACGTCACTGGGCCTGCGGTAAACACAGAGAAGGCCGCGGCGCTCCTACAGCGCCGCAGCCTTCTCAAACAGCTGATCGGCAGGGGTCCCGGGTGTCGGACCCCCGCCGATCAGATGCTGATGATCTATCCAGAGGATAGATCATCAGTTTGAAAAAACTACAGAACCCCTTTAATTTATGAAATGCCATGGGTAACAATGTGCAAACTGCTGCAGTATGGAAAGGATTAAAAAGAAGAGCAGTACTTACCTTGCTCATCCTCAGCTGCTGATCCTCTGACACATGGACATATGACTTCTGCAGCCAATCACTTGCTGCAGTGGTGACTGTCTACAGCTGGTGACTGGCTGCAGCATTCATATACCCGCGTGTCGGAACGTCATTGCTGGACTAGGAAATGGAGTGTGTCGGGGGACCGGACAGCATCAGTACAGGAGCAGCAGAGGATCAGTGACTGCACAGCATCACCAGCACTATACAACACCGAAAACCCCTATAAACAGGATCTGTCACCTCTGTTTTATCAAATCCGTATATACCGCACTTCTGGAGCACCCTTTCCTAGAGTTCTTTATGGGGCAGTTGTTGTTACCATTTCTGTTATCAGTGGGGCATGTACACAGTCCCAGATATGTCGGGAGAGCAGACGGGTTCCCTTTAGGCTGAGTTCACACACACACATACTACCTTGATTTCAGAAAAACGCAACGTGTGAACCCAGCCTTGTGACTCTAGCGTAACATGACATCAGTCATGAAGCTCATTCCTTTCATTGCCACAGGCAATCAGCGGAAAAGCCATAGACCGCCATCTTCTGGGATTGAAGCTTCAAGCCATTGAGGATTTGGTCAGCATTCCGGAGATCTTCATGGATACGTCTTACGCCATGGCCATGCATTTCAACCTCTCCACCAGCCAGGTACAGCACCTAGATCATCCCTGTAAAAGGGCATCTGTCAGCAGTTTTGTACCTAGGACACTGGCTGACCTGTCACATGTGCACTTGGCAGCTGAAGACATCTGTGTTGGTCTCATGTACATACATGCCTGCACTGCTGAGAAATATGAGGTTTTAATATATGCAAATGAGTCTCTAGGAGCAACGGGGGCGTTACCATTACACCTAGAGGCTCTGCTCTCTCTGCAGCTGCAGCACCCTCTGCACTTTGACAGGTCCAGACAGTCTAAACGTGATCACTCCTGGCCCTGCTTTCTCCTAATGTCGATCAAATTGCAGAGAGTGTGACAATTATGGAGAGAGCAGAGCCTTTAGGTGTAATGGTAACGCCCCCGTTGCTCCTAGAGGCTCATTTGCATATATTAAAACATCATTTTTCTCAGCAATGCGGGCACATATGTACATGAGACCAACAAAGATGTCTTCAGCTGCCAAGTGCACATGTTTCATAGGTACAAATCTGACAGATGCCCTTTAAGTGAAGTAACCCATTGACACATGCGACTCATACGGTGTATTTGATTGTAGGTGCCTGCAAAAACGGACTGCGTCATGTGCTTCGGCCCAGTGGTGCCCGATGGGTACGGCGTCTGCTACAACCCCATGGAGGAGCACATCAACTTCTCCGTGTCCGCCTTTAACAGCTGCGCTGAAACCAACGCCGCCAGGATGGCCCATTATTTGGAACGGGCCCTTTGTGATATGCAGCAGTTGATTCAGAGCACCCCCAAGTCTAAGCTCTAACCCTATAGCAGCCTGGAGACTTTAACCACAGTATATGGGGGGGGGGGGGTTAAATGGACACATGCGAGTGCAGGCACCAGCTGGTAAGCATTGAAGGACTACAGCAGCCAGATGTGGTGCCCTCTGTTCTTGGGACTAGCAGCCGGTCTAAATACTAATCAGAATATTGTGAATCCTGCAGGGAACCAGGAGGTTTATCAAAACTGCTGCCTGTAGTAACCAATCGGATAGCAGCTTTCATTTTTTTTTAAAGCCCCCGCTACAGTTTTGATAAATCTGCCCCGATCCTAACTCTGATGTTGTATACATTTGAGTGGCGGTTTTATGGCTCGTTCTGGGTAAACTGCTATCGTAGTTGTGTTTACTGATTTAGGATATTAGAGGGTTTACTGGTGCTTGTGTGAAATCTACACGAGGGCGAGAGGGGCCCGTACGTGGTATAATACAAGGTTGCACTGAATAGGATAGACCTGGATCCCCTGGGTGGGTGTTCATGACACTCGCTTTGTGGAGGGGTTGTTCAGGATTAGAAAAACGTGGCAGATTTCTTCCAGAAACAGCGCCACCGCCTGTCCATCTGCTGTGTGTGATATTGCAGCTCCTGCCGTAGAGCCCCATACACCCGGCAGAGGGCTGGAGTCAACTTTCTGGCTTCGGTCAGCATTTTTTTTGTTATATATTACACTATTAGGCCCCGTTCACATGACCGTATTGTTGCCCCGCATCTGATTTGCATTTTTTTGCGGATTGGTTGCGGACCAATTCATTTCAACGGGGCCGCAAAAAATGCGACCCTGCAAAAAAGATAGAACATTTCCCATACTTGTCTGTTTTGCGGACAAGAATACGCAGTGTTACAATGGGTCTGCAAAAAAAAAGTTGTCCTGAGTATCTTTTGCAGATCTGCGTTTTGCATACGGTCGTGTGATGCGAACAGCGCCTTAATTAGGCTGAACTGCAGTACCTGGCACGGCCTATATATAAGAACGGCGCTGCTTCTGGAATAAAACTGCCACGTCTTTCTAATTCTATACAGTGCCTTTAAGATGGAAAGACCCTGGTGAAGTGTAAAATGGGCTTAAAGGGGTATTCCTGTTATATTAATTTATCCCCCTAGAGACATGAGGGCCCTACTGCTGGGACCCCACCAATCACGAGAGCGCGGACCCCGTACCCTGTGGAGCCCCCCTTGCTGAAATGAACGAAGCGGCCGCTCTGGTGACATCACTGCCATAGAAATAAATGGATCGGCCACTCCATTTCGAGGGGCTCCCATTATGATGAGCAGTAGGACACCATCAATCTAATAGTTATCCCCTATCCTGTGCAGAAGGGGATAACTTAATATAACCGGAATACCTCTTTAAGTACACAGCTCAAACATTCACAAAGAAGATGATTGAAGTAAAAAAAAAAAAAGGTACTCTTTACCATTTCAAGGGGTTTTGCCAAGACTAAACCTGTTTCCATCCATTCATTCTGTATGTACAGCGCTCTGCTGTCTCCAGCAGTCCCATAGGAAATGAGTAGAGAGGCAGCGGACATGGACAACCTGCTGTTCCATTCATACAGAGGTAAGGGACCCCCGTTCTCCTGATTGGTGAGGTTCCCAGTGGTTGAAACCCCACCGATCAGATACATAAGGGGGTAAGTTCCTCTCCTCTTTAAGGCTGGGTTTAGCGTCTGTATTATGTACACAAAACCTACCTTTTCGAATATACCAAGTGCTGCTATAGCTTTTAATGAGCATCTGTCAGCAGTTTTGTACCTATGACACTGGCTGATCTGTTACATGTGCACTTGGCAGCTGAAGGCATCTGTGTTGTTCATATGTGCCCGCATTGCTGAGAAAAATGTTTTAATATATGCAAATGAGCCTCTAGGAGCAACGGGGGCGTTACCATTACACCTAGAGGCTCTGCTCTCTCTGCAACTACCGCGTTCTCTGCACTTTGACATGTTGTCACTGCCTAGCTCTGTCAATCAAAGGGGAGGGCGTAGCAGTTTCAGAGAGAGCACAGCCTCTAGGAGTAAGGCCTCATTCACACGTCCGTATGATGTGTCCGCATCCGTTTCCGCAATTGCGGATAGGATGTGGATCCATTGATTTCAATGGGTCCCGAAAAAATGCGGACAGTACACCGTGTGGTGTCCGCATCCCTGTGTCCGTTCCGACTGTCCGCATAAAGAAATCCTCCTGTCCTATTTTTCTCCCGAATTGCGGTCCGTAGCACAATAAAAGTCTATGGATCCGCAAAAATGCAGAAGACATGCGGAAAGGCATCCGCATTTGCGGATTCCGTTCCAGGAGGGGAGAAAAAAAAGAAAAGGTACAGATGTTATTTATCCTTCCATTTTTTGCGGATCCCCAAAAACAGATGACATATGGATACATCCTTTCCTTTTTTTTTAACGGAAAAACGGAACAGATGTCCTGGAAAAATTGAACAAAAACGGAACAACGGATCCGCAAAAAACTGACCGTTTTCCAGGATGTGCACAAATGCGGACGTGTGAATGAGGCCTAACAGCAACGCCCCCGTTGCTCCTAAAGGCTCATTTGCATATAATAAACCATCATTTTTCTCTGCAATGCGGGTAACAGGTCAGTCAGTGTCATAGGTACAAAACTGCTGACAGATGCTCTTTAATGACCCACGCGGGGATACCCACACACATAGCTTTTACACCTATACTCACCATATAAGTGGCAATAAACGTGCGGCAATCACCACAGCACTCCCCCTACGAGCACCTTGAGATGACTCTATAATTCCCAGACGTGCCAAAAGTTAATTTCTGACTTCGTTGTGATTTATTTTTACTTGTTGAGTCGTAGGACGTTATTCTTCAGCAATCTGCAGCCTAACATACACTATAATATACGGCCTCAAGGAGGGAGCGGTCTTATGAATGCACAATCCATACACTGGTCGTACAATCTAATCCTGACCAGATGGGTCTATGAGATGTTTACTGTGTCAGTCGCTGTGATAAAGAGATTTCTAATAAATATAATGTGACGCTTTATATGATTACTCCTTATTTATAGAGAGTGTACCCCACTGCCGTTTTGTTAAAAAAAAAAAAATAATTACATTATTCACATAGTTTTGATACCATACATGCCCATCAAGGTCACACTGGACAGTGGAGATACGACCGAAAACTGCTGCTTTTCAGATTCATTGTCACAGGGTATTGTAGGTAAGGCCTTTCACACGAGCGGGTGCAATGCTTGGATCCTGACTAGAGATGAGTGAGCATGCTCGAGTGCCATTTTTGCATATTTGCGTACGCATTTTAAAATTCGTATGCTATTCATACGCATATTTTAATCTATACGCAAATGCGTACGAATAGCGTATGAATAGCGTACAAATTCTATTTGTACGCTATTCGTACGCATTTGCGTATAGATTAAAATATGCGTATGAATAGCGTACAATTTTAAAATGCATACGCAAAAATGGCACTCGAGCATGCTCGCTCATCTCTAATCCTGACCCATTCATTTCCATGGGTCATTTTTCACGCATCATTTCTGCAATCAGGAAAAATCACGGTATGTTCTATATTCTGCATTTTTTCATACAGCTCTGGTTCTATAGGAGTGAATGGGGCTTCAGCGAAAAACGCATTGCATCCAGATGCAATGCTGCTTTTTACGGATGTTTGCTAGGAAATGTAGATTGTTATTCTTCAGGGGGTTTTGTTTTGTTTTCTTCACGCGTGTGAAAAACCCATCCCAAACTGATTGCACCCACGCAGACAAAACTGACCATCAGTTTTAGGGCTCATGCACACGAACGTGTGCCAGCCGTGCCCGTGCTGCAGGCCGCATACGGCGGGTCTGCAATAAACGGGCACCGGCCGTGTGCAGGCCGCATCACGGATCGTGGACCCATTCACTTCAATGGGTCCGCGATCCGGGAGATGCGGAGCGGAGGCACGGATCGGAACACCACGGAAGCACTAAGGTGTGCTTCCGTGGTGTTTCTGGCCATGCTTCCGCACCGCAAAAAAGTAGCGCAAGCACTACTTTTTTGCGGTGCGGACCCTCGGATGTGGATCACAGACTCCATTCAAGTGAATGGGTCCACGATCCGCATGCAGTGGCCTCACGGTCAGTGCCTGTGCATTGCGGACCGCAGTTTGCGGCACGGGCACGGCCGGCACACGTTCGTGTGCATGAGGCCTTACTCCTGACACAATTCGTATCGTTCGTGTAAAAGAGGCCTAAAACTTCATTTTGCCTTCAAAATCATGGGGCTATTATGGTTTAATTCATTATAGAGGTATTCCCATCTGGGACATTTATGGCTGGGACCAGCGCCTCTCTCCAAAACGGGGGTCTGAAATGAATGGACAGCACACCATACATCCACCGTGTACTCTCCATTCACTGCTACTGGACTTCCAAAAATAGCTGAACGAGTGCACTTGGTCCCCATAGCAGTGAATGGAGAGCTAGTATGGCCACCCCTCCATCAACCACTATGGGACTTCTGAAAATTGCCCAGTGCAAGGATCAGCAACCTCCAGCACTCCAGTTGTTCTGAAACTACAACTCCCAGTTACAAGAACAGCCGAGTAAGTGTGCATGCTGGGAGTTGTAGTTTCACAGGAGCTTGGAGTGCCTAAGGTGGTTGTTAGAGTTGAGTGAACGTGCTCGTAACGAGCACTGTACTGCTCGGATCCCCTGCGCTCGCACGGGCGCAGCCATCAGGATCCGTCATCCTCACCCAACGGATCCGGATGCCTGCGCCCATGCTCAACTCTATTGTTGATCCCTGGCCTACTGCACCTGCTTAGCTGTTTTTGGAAGTCCCATAGCAGTAAAAGGAGAGTACGCCATGCATACATGGGGCCTCTCTCTGGAGAAAGGAGCCAGTGGGACCCTCATCTATCAGACATTTATGACATATTCTATTGATGTGCCATGAATATCCCTTTAACCACCTAACTGTTTTGCCCCAGTCCAGTGAGAAAAGCAGCTAACTGGAGGGGGGAGGGCTGCTTTAGGCTTCTTTCACACTAGCAGCGCTCCGGCCCCACACATGTTGACACAGACATTGGGACAAGACACAGAGAACATACATACTCCAGCCAGGGATGCCGGCAGCACGTCTTCACGCGCCTACTGCGCGCAGTGATGACGATTCCCCACAGCGCCCTCTGCTGGGCGCAGTGGGGAAACGTCATAGCTGCGCACAGGAGGCGCGTGAAGACATGCTGCCGGCGTCCCTGCCTGGAGTATGTGAGTATGTATGTCTGTATGTATGTATGTATGTATCTATGTATGTAGCCGGATCCGGAATGACCCCCCCATTGCAAATCAATGGAGGACAGATCCGGATTACTGGTGTGTCACACCAAACAGATCCGTCCCCATTGACTTGCATTGGGGGTCATTCCGGATCCGTCTTGGTGCGGATGCCTGGACCGGAGAGAAAACCGCAGCATGCTGTGGTTTGTTCTCCGGTCTGAAGATGGAACGGAATGCTTTCAGGAGCACTCTGTTGTCTTCAGTTCAGTTTTGTCCCCATTGACAATGATTGGGGACAAAACGGAAGTGTTTTTTTTCCGGTATTGAGCCCCTATGACGGAACTCCATACCGGAATTTAAAAACGCTAGTGTGAAAGTAGCCTTAGATGGTGATATTTCCTGAATGGTAGCAGCTACAAACATGCACCTGGTCTTGTATGAAAGCCCGGAATGTCAAACAAGACCAAAATGACATGTAAAGTCGAAGCAACAGAGGAGAAATCACTGTTAGAAATCAAGTCGGGAATAATTGCAAATAAAACCTGATTTTACTTTCACTTTCAGCTGCATTACCAGCATCCCGATTTCTATCAGCGATACCTTCACCTGTACTGAATGTATTGTCTGAAAGCGTGGAATGTCAGCTTTCAAACAAGACCAGTTGCATGTTTCTAGCAGCTACCATTCAGGAGATAGCAGCATCTTCAGCAGCCCTCCCCCTCCAGATACTTTTTCCACTTCTGGGGCAAAACAGTAAGGTGGTTAATGGGTGCAGAGCAGCTGCTCTGAATGGTCTTACCCTAAGGCTACCTGCACCTAATATGGATTACACATGGTTTTTTGGCACCAATTCTAGTGCAGAAAAAACGCAGCGCAACCGAGCACCAGCAAAGTGTATGAGATTAGACAAACCTCATGTACGCTTTTTTTTTCCTGTGCAAATATAGAAACTCACACTATGTCCATTGTTTGTGTGGAGTTCACCCTTCTTAGTGCAAGGGTGAGATCTGTGGAAAACCCACACCAAAAACCGCAAAAGTAAAATGTGCAAAAACGCACACACACAAAAAAAAAAAAAAGTGTGGACATCTGTGCAGGTTTTCTAAGTAAACCTGCACCCATGTGCTGGTACCTTCTGCTGCAGCATTAACCACCCTGTATAAATGTATCACGTAGAATTGTGTTGGGTGCTCTCCCCTTCACGTCTCAAGGCATCAACGCAGTCCCCCTCCCATATATTTACCTAATGTCAATAATTACCTAATGTCAATTTCACATATTTACTGTTCAGTAGTTATAAAGTACTTCTCTTCCCCTGCTACCCACTGTGTTTCCTCATAAGTTACCATGGCAGCGACCTGTAGTTCTGAGCCTTTGTCAGGTCGAGCATGCTCAGTGTGTTGCTATCAGTTCTCTAGCTAAAGGTTAGTGTGCTGCTGTTAGCGTGTCTGCACTGTGATATCAGGCAGCCAATCAGTAATCATCAACACTCATGAACAAGCAGAAACTCAAAGCAGGAAAGCTAGGCATTGTGGGAATTGTAGTTTTGTGAGGGAAGATCAGGCACCATGATACTCTGTGTGTTGAAGTCTGCATCCTGCGTCCTTCAGAGATCTATAGGAAAAGCAGAGGTGAAATAACGCACGCTTCCTTATGAAAGACCAGAACACGCCGTAGAATTCTGCATAATTTTTATTTTAAAATAAAAATGTCATCATTGGACTCACATATGAACAGAAACGAACAAGAGTGACAAACTGATGCCAGGAGCCACTGGTCAGTCACCATGAAATGGGGGCACCGTCCTGCTGAAGTAATAGACCGATGTCCCCATCTCACATTAAAAGAGTTCTCCAGGATTAGTTGGAAAACATTCCCTCCCCCCCAACCCCAAAAAACAGCGCCACTCTGGTCCATAGGCTGCGCCTGGTATTGCAGCTCGTCCCCAGTTACAGGATTACTCTCCCCCTTGATCGTTCTTCTGGTGTGGAGAGATGCAACAGCACGACGAGTGATACAATGGCTGGGATACGTGTATGACACTTGTACAGAAGTAGAAAAACGTGACTACTTTCTTCCAAAAGCAGCGCCACACCAGTCTACAGGTCGTATGTGGTATTGCAGCTCAACCGCATTATTTCCATGCAGCCGAGCTGCAATACCAGACACCTTTTTCTAATTCTGCACCATCCCTTTAAATCAGGGATGCTCAACCTGCGGCCCTCCAGCTGTTGCAAAACTACAACTCCCAGCATGCCTGGACAGCCTACACCTATCAGCCTACAGCAGGGCATGATGGGAGTTGTAGTTTTACAACAGCTGGAGGGCCGCAGGTTGAGCATCACTGCTTTAAATGAATGGGTGTGAACGGCAATGTCATAGACTGGCAATGTTGGGAGGGAATTATTTTTTCTACTTAAGTTGTGGACAACCCCTTTAAGGGGTCGCCGAGTTTTCTCAAAGCTTTTAATATGGCTGAGACCTATCAAAAGTTTTGATTGGTGGGGGATTCGAGTGCTGAGACCTTCCCTGATGGCTAGGACGAGGAGAGAAGCGCTCACATAGCATGGTCTCCCTCCTCGCTGCAGGAGACAGGCTCAACAGGAAGTCTATGGGCCTGGCTCCGGCAGCGAGGACAGCGTTCTAGCGATCAGTGGGGGTCTCAGCACCCAGGCCGCCCCCATCAAAACTTTTAAATCGGTCTGTGTCATATCAAAGGGTCACTGAGTTTTCCCGAAAGGTTTAAACTACCAGCCAAGCCCCGAATGTGCACATTGTGGGGGAGAACCTTGAGCCTCCCATGCAGTCCTCATAACCCACAAGAGTGGCGACCTCCGCGCAGTCACCTGGTCCGGGCCCACACAAGTGACAGAAATGGCAGGTGCCATAAGCCCTTTCCACATGGACACTAAAGTCTACTGTACCTGACATGTATACACCAAGTAACACTGTGCGCTGAAGACATCACCTTCTCATTAAAGAAGAACTCCCGCAACAAAATTTATTCCATGTCCTGCTAGAAATGTACATGATATAATCTGTAGTGAATGTCATTTTCTTACCAGTGGCTGAATTTTTGACTTATATAATCCTGAAGTTTCTTATCTGTGTCATGTGACCAGCAATCAGACCCACCAACTCACACAGAGACTTATGTGTGGACAGGAAGTCTGATTCTCTATGTATTCCTATGAGACTGAAAGTGAGGCTCCCATAGGAATGAATAGAGCAGTGAATGGCTTCCTGTCCTGGGTCAGCTGGAGGTCAGGGAGTTGGTCACATGACCCAGCTACAATAAGAAGAGAAGTTATTACGCACAATTACATTCTCTGATAAGAAAATGACATTCACTACAGATTATATCATGCACCTTTCTAACAGGTCAGAGAATAAAAATGTTTGCGGGAGTTCTTTAAAAAAAGAAATTTGCACGCTAAAAAAAAAAAAACTGCTGGGTGTCTTTGGGTTGAAATAACAGATTTTCTTTTTTTAAGCTGAATTTGCAGGTGGGTACTGCTACTTCTATGGATGTTACATATAGCAGATCGTTGCAAGAAGCTCCTGGAATTTAAAGGGGATGTCCGCTTTTTACTATTGATGACCTATCCTCAGGAAAGGTCATCAATATCAGATCGGCGGGGGTCCGACTCCCAGCACCTCTGCCTTCTCTGCAACGTTTAACTGCTCGTCGCAGCAATTGCAGTGGTGACCCAGCGTAATTACAAGTATGGCGTCCCCCATTGACTTCTATGGGACGGCACTGTAGTATTCACTTGGACAGAGCCGTCCCATAGAAGTGAATGCGGATCCACAAAACATGGACGTGTGAATGGAGCCTTAGACTGCAATTTAGAAAAGTGGCCTCGTTTTCTAATTCGCCTTTAGTGATCACATGGTCTACGTGATGATAGTCCCAGCATAGTAAATGGGTCGTCTCTAGTGACATTCTCATTGAGGGTATACAGTGCTGATGCCGGGAATGCACGTGCGGGAACAGGAGCGCCCCCTGTACTAGCAAGCCAGCGCCGACAACAAATGATGCATGATGTGAATGCAGGTAGCGGATGCTGGACTTGTGTTTAAAGGGGGTTTCGGGGAGTTAACTACTGATGACCTATCCTCAGTATCTGATCGGTGGGAGCCAGACACTTGGGACCCCCGCCGATCAGCTACTTGAGAAGGCACTGGCGCGCCCTGGAGCACCGCAGGCTTATCTTAGCTTTTCCTAGGCCACTGACGTCACGTTCATCGGTCATGTGGCCTAGGAGCGGCTCAGCCCCGTTCATGTGAATGAGACTGAGCGCAATACCAAGCACAGCCACTATACAATGTACGTAAGCTGCGAGAAGGCCTCGGCTGGTACCGTCTCAAACAGCTGATCGGCGGGGGTCCTGGGTGTCGGACCCCCACTGATCAGATACTGATGACCGATCCTCAGTAGTAAAATCCTGGAAAACCCCTTTAAGCAGTTCAGTGAGGAGACCGCTGATCATGGCCCGCGTTTGAGCGTGATATCCTGTTATGGACACTGCTCATTTCGCAGGTGGCATTAGAATAATTTATTATACTGCTTGACCTTACTTCTACAGAATTATACTGACATAGTGCTGACAGTATAATTCAGTAGATACAGGTTACACAGAGGCACACAGCATTATAAATCAATCAATAAGCAGTGTCCAGATCACACTCATCTGAAATTAACCTAAGGATCCAAGCAAGTCTGTGCTAGGCAGTTGTCAGACTGTGTCCAACTATTAGCAGCCCTTCCCCCGCACTAAGCAACTGCAAAATTTAGACTTGAGCGCAGTAAGACAAAAGTCTGGGCGAGACTGCAACGTTTTGTGGCGCTACTGAATGGAGTGACGGCTGCGGCCTACCAGATTGCATAATAAAATCATACCCTCCCTTTATCAAGATATTATCCCTCGCCGGGTTCCCACTGGCGTCTGATGCTTCTCCCCACACACAGCCCTGTTGCTGCTCCGTCTTATCCAAGTACATGGAATTAAGGCCTCTTTCACACGGGCGTCACGGATTCAGTCCGGATGATAAAAAACTGAATGTTTACAAACAGCATCTCTTAGCAACCATCAATGAATCACGCAGCCCCATTCACTTCAATGGGGCCAGGGCTGCGTGAAAAGTGCAGAATATAGAACATGCTGCGATTTTCACGCAACGGCGAACTGATGCGTGAAAAACATTAGCCCATGTGAAAAGCCCCATTGAAATGAATGGGTCAGGATTCAGTGCGGGTGCAATGCGTTCGCATCACGCATTGCACCCGCGCGGAAATCTCGCCCGCGTGAAAGAGGCCTAAAGGGGCTTCTGCAAGCACCTGCATCCTGCCTGCCGAAACAGACCATTCATACTTACCTGCTCCGGCCTCCTCACTTTCTACATTTTCCAATCCCTGCACCGTTTTCTCCCAGCGGTACACGGTCACATGCACTGCTCCACTGGCGATGTGGCCACTGAGGCCAGTCATTGGCTGGAGAGGTGCATGTGACCATGCAAAGCCAGGGAGTGGAAGGTGGAGACACCGGAGGCAGCATGACAGACCAGAGCAGGTAAGTATGAATCTTCTGCTTCACCAGGCACTTGCTTAAAAATCATTAGAACTGGAAAACCCCTATAAGCTGCAATACCGAGCTCAACCACCACACAAGGTACGGCGCTGTGCTTGGTATATGGTGCAGACCAGGCAACCCCTTCAAACAGCTGCTGCCGGGACATGAACCCTGAACCCCGCCGACCACATACATATTGATTCCCTTAAGTAAAATTGCATGCTGCTAGATGTCAGTTATAATATATATATTTTTTATTTTTATTTTTTATTTTTTTTTGGGGGGGGGGGTGATTGTGCAGTAGGGGGTCCAGCTCTCAGGTGGAAGGTCATCTAACCCACTCAGTGCGGATCTGGGTCGTGTTCACACCCTTCAAACATGGAAAAAAAAAAAAAAAAAAAAAAAAAAAAAAAAAAAGACGTTTGATCCAGTGAAAAATCCACAAAAATTTTTATTTCTTCTTATTAAAATATTAGGAATAACATCCCTCCTATAGAAAAATGAACACTTATAATCATCGTAATCATAGAATACGAACCGAGTCACATTTTTCTATAGAACGGATGTTATTCAGAATATTTTAATATGAAGAAATAAAATTAATTTCGTGGATTTTACTCTCTGGATCAAACTTGTTTTTTCAGAAAAGGGTGATGGCCTATTGCGTTTTTTTAAAGGGATTGTGCAAAATTAGAGAAAAACATGGTGACGTAATTTCAAAACCAGACCATCACCTATCCGTGGGTGGTACGCGGTATTGCAGCTCAGCTCCATGGCAATAAATGAGGCCGAGATGTAATACCGCACACAACCTGTGGACAGGGGTAGTGCTGTTTTTGAAAGAAAGCCATCTTTTTCTAGTCTTGATAACGCCTTTCTGCTCCCACTCTCCACATTGATTGACAGGTCCAGGCAATAAAAAGAACGTGATCATGCCTGGCCCTGTCAATCAAAGTGCAGCAGTTGCAGAGAGAGCTGAGCCTCTAGGTGTAATGGTAACGCCCCCGTTGCTCCTAGAGGCTCATTTTCATATATTAAAACATTTTTCTCAGCAATGCGGACACATATGAACATGGGACCAACACAGATGTCTTCAGCTGCCAAGTGCACATGTAACAGGTCAGCCAGTGTCATAGGTACAAATCTATTAAATGTCTTAATTCTGGACAACCCCCATCAGATTTCTCCAAACGTAAACCTGGTAAAATGATCTTTACTCCTAATAAATTACCAAGATCTCTTCCCTTAAAAGAGGTGTGACTAGTGGCAGTCTGTATTCTTCACATCGGTTGTCTCCAACTTTTGTGGAACTACAGCTCCCATCATACCCCTGACAAGAGTTGTAGTTTTAACACACAGAGAGCCCCCTGTTGAAGACCAAGGGAGAAGGGCCTGGATAAGGCCCCTCCATCGGCAGCAGCACACAGAACACAAATACTAAATTTTCCTAAATTGCTGCCAGTGCAATTGCTACGCGTTAGAAAAATCGCTCAAAAGGCAATTCCATAATGGTGGCTCCAAGGGTGAAGCTGTATTGAATGAAAGGTCAAAGATGGACCACATGGGAGGCTACAGAGTGAACCCGCTCCTTGGTTACTGCAAACAAAAAAAAAAAAAAATCATCCTCTCCACGGGGGTAAGACGAGTATCAAATTAGGAAGGACATAATCCCGTTTTCCACCCACTTTCACAATTTTCACACAAACAATTAAAAAAAAAAAAATCACTAGTGTTAAAAGGGTTATTTGTAGTCCTTAATCGAAAAAAACCTTGTTCAAAAAGTGCAACAGGAATTGCTTTAAGCCCTCCAGCCGTCAATCATCAATAGGCACCTCGGGGAGCATAGCTGAAGCCCATGGGGGGCAGGGGGAAGGGTATTATTAAATCGGCAACCAAGCTTAGCCTGTTGAAGCGCAAAGGGTTAAGTGCCTCGCTTGTAGTTGACGGAGAGCAAATCCTAGAGCCCCCCCCAAAAGAAAAAAAAAAAAAAAGTTGCCGCCGTTTACAGCATATTCCACCCTATACTTGTTAGCTTCTGTGGATCTGTAAAAAATATCTATAAATAAATAAAAGGCGGACGTTCATGCCATAAAAAAGGGGTCGTTTTTTTGCTAGAAGAATGGGATTTCCTTTGATCGTCTCCTGAAAATTAAAAAAAAAAAAAAAAAAAAAAAAAAAAAAAAAGGGAGGGGAGTAGGGGGGACACCTTAGCGCTTGCAAATTCCCATCAATCCGTCTCGGAGAGGGACCGGCGGACAAGCGTGCATTGGAGAGCGTTGGTCGGCCCCGGTCCTGACATGCAGAGGGCGGCCGCTGGCAAGACAGGCATTGTAAACCAAGTAAAAGGCCTCTCGTTCTCGCTCCCAGTTTTTGGTCCGTCAGTTTTAAATGTTCTTCAGTGCACCGTGGGCCGCACTGGCTTCAGTTCCTTTGGACTGCCAGAATAGTATGGATCCTACCGCCGTCATACCCCAACCCTGTCAGTTTCTTGGTCTGAGATTCACTGCAGCTTTGTACCGAGTTTGCGTTGTCTGCTTCTGGACAAGTCAAAGTAAAAAAAAAAATAATAATAATTAATAGTTTTTGTATACATTTCAGTCTGTTACTCAGTTTAGAGATATTAGATCAGCTGGGGTCCAAATCTCGGACCCCCTGTCAAGCTAACCGTTTAACCATCTAACTGTGTTGCCCGAGTCCAGTTCGGGCAGTGTGAAAAGTAGCTAACTGGAGGGGGGGAGGGGCTGCTTTAGATGGCGATATCTCCTCAATGGTAGCAGCTGGAAACATGGTCTTGTCAAAGCTGACAGTCCAAGCTTTCATAGATGACCAAAATGACAGCTAAAGTCCAAGAAACAGAGGAGCAATCACTGTTAAAAATCAAGTCGGGAATAATCCTTTTTATTTTCAGCTGCATTCACAGCATCCTGATTTCTATCAGTGATATCTTTCTCTGTCCTGAACATATTGCTGTCATTTTGGTATTTTCTGAAAACTTGGAATGTCTGCTTTCAAAGAAGACCAGTTGCATGTTTCTAACTGCTACCATTCAGGAGGTAGCGGCATTTAAAACAGCCCTCCCCCCTCCGGGTAGCTACTTTTTCCACTGCTGCAGCTCCACTCTGGCAAAACAGTTAGGGGGTTAATGAGGTTGTCTCCCAGTCATGGTTGACTCGGCACAGCTCTGCACTTATCGTGGTGCATGCGTCTGGTATTTCAGCCAAGTCTCGTTCACTTGGAAGAAATTAAAGGGGTTGTGCCAGTAATACACAAAGCAGGGGTAAGTGATCGCTGGAGGTCTAGCAATCATAAGAGCCATGAGAACATGCAGTGGAGCCCATGCGAGACCACCATTGCATTCACTTCTATGGGACTGCTGTAAGCACAGTACCTGGCAGTCCCATAGACATGAAAGAGGTGGTGGACACGTGTGCACCACTGTTCCATTCTAATGGGACTATTCGGCAGCACTTGCAGACCCCGGAACCCATGATCGCAGGAGGTCCCAGTGATCAAACATTTATCAGTGACATGACCCTGTAACTGTTTTGCCAGAGTGGAGCTCCAGCAGTGGGAAAAGTAGCTACCTGGAGGGGGGCAGGATTGCTTTATATGCTGCTACCTCCTGAATGGTAGCAGCTAGAAACATGCAACAGACATTCCAAGCTTTCAGACAATACCAAAATAACAGCAATATGTTCAGGACAGAGGAAGATATCACTGATATTGTGAATGCAGCTGAAAGTGAAAGTAAAAACAGGTTTTACTTGCGATTATTCCCTACTTGATTTCTAACAGCGATATCTCCTCTGCTCTTTTGGACTTGTATGAAAGTCTGGACTGTCAGCTTTCATACAAGACCAGTTGCATGTTTCTAGCTACTACCATTGAGGAGATATCACAATCTAAAGCTGCCCTCCGCCCTTCAGTTAGCTACGTTTCACACTGCCCGAGCTGGACTCGGGCAAAAGAGTTATGCCCCTTTCACACGAGCGGGAGACTCGCATGTCTCCCGCAACGCATCTACAGGGCTGGACTCCTGCACTGACTGGGATCGCATATAATGCTATGCGATCCCTGTCAGTGCCGAGTCCAGCCCTGTAGATGCGTTGTGGGAGACATGCGAGTCTCCTGCTCGTGTGAAAGGGGCATTAGGTGGTTAAGTTGTAACAACAGATCCCCACTGATCTAATATTGATAGCCTAAGGCAGTGGTGGCGAGCCAATGGCACGAGTTCCAGAGGCGGCATTCAGAGCCCTTTCTGTGGGCACCCGCACCCTGGAAAAAGTCTATGGTGTATCAATATGCCTTAGGGCTCATGCACACGACCGTATGAAAAAAAACGGATCCGCAAAAAATATGGATGAAATCCATGTGCATTCCGTATTTTGCGGAACGGAACAGCTGGCCCCTAATAGAACAGTATTATCCTTGTCCGTGATGCGGACAATAATAGGACAAGACTCATAATCTTGTGGAACGGAAATACGGACATACAGAAACGGAAATGAAAATGAATGGTTCCGCATACGGCCCGCAAAAAAACGGAACGGACACGGAAAGAAAAATACGGTTGTGTGAACAAGCCCTTAGATTTTTCCGGCAGGGTGCACTATGAACGGCATGGGGGGAGGGGGGACTGAATGTAGGCAGGCTATTATAATAGTATAACTGTAGTATTCAGGGTAAATCGTCGTGTTGGCGCTTTGCGATAAATAAGTGGGTTTTGGGTTGCATCACTGACCTAAGGCTAGGCCGTCAGTTTCAGGGCACAGGCACACAGCCATACTGGAAACCGCAAACAGAGGGTCCGCAATATACGGGCACCCCATCACTGATGCGGACCCATTTACTTGAATGGGTTTGCATTACGGAAGGTGCAGAACAGAGGCATGGAAGCACTACGGGTTTTTTTGTTTGTGCCTCTGAACCGCAAAAAAAGTAATGCATGCACTACTTTTTTTGCAACGCAAACCTCATTCAAGTGAATGAAATGAGTCCCGCTTCCTCATACGGCGGCCCTATGGTCGGTGCCGATGCATTGCGGACCCAACCGGCAGATGTTTGTGTGCATGAGCCCTTAAAGAAGAACTCCCGCAAAAATTTTTATTCCATGTCCTGCTAGAAATGTACATGATGTAATCTGTAGTGAATGTCATTTTCTTACCAGTAGCTGAATTTTTGAGTTATACCATCCTGAAGTTTCTTATCTGTGTCATGTGACTAGGAATTAGACCCACCAACTCACACAGACTTATGTGTGGAGAGGAAGTCTAATTCTCTATGTATTCCTATGGGAGCCTCACTTTTAGTCTCATGGGAATGAATAGAGCAGTGACTGGCTTGCTGTCCTGGGTCAGTTGGAGGTCAGGGAGTTGGTCACATGACCCAGCTACAATAAGAAGAGAGTGGAAACTCTCAAGTTCAGCCTCTGATAAGAAAATGACATTCACTACAGATTATATCATGCACCTTTCTAACAGGTCAGAGAATAAAAATTTTTGCGGGAGTTCTTCTTTAAGGTACCAGCAAATCGGCAGCACGTCCATTTACACTGCAAATTTCCACCTTGAATTTCACCCTTTGCAATGCAGACGGTCAAATCCGTGGCAGATCCACAAGATTTACGCAGCATTTGGGGCAAATTTTGCTGCTACAGAACTCCAGCATCTTTCTGACAGGTTCTTCGGTAGGGTTACCAACAGGCAACATCCCTACCACGAGGACTAATCTACCTTCTGAGAACCGCTAGAACAGAGGTCAGCAACCTTCAGCTCTCCAACTGTTGTGAAACTACAATTCCCAGCATTTCTATGAGAGTTCTTAGGAGAGCACAGCCAGTATGCATGCTGGGAGTTGTAGTTTTACAACAGTTGGAGTGCCGGAGTTTGCCTACCCCTGCTCTAGAAGCATTTACATACATAGAATAATCTATTTAAAACCAGGGATGGCCGACCTGCAGCCCTCCTGTAAAACCACAACTCCCAACCATGCTAGGCCGTAGGCTGATAGGTGTTGGCTGTCTGGGCATGCTGGGAGTTGTAGCTTTGCAACAGCTAGAGGGCCGCAAGTTGGACTTACCTGATCTAAACAGTGTACCCTGTGACTCAGCTGCTGCAAGACTACAACTCCCAGCATGCCCAGACAGCCTGCAGAGATGACGTAGCATGGTCTGGGGGGGGGGGGGGGAATCAGATGGCAGCTGCCCTGCATGCTGGGAACTGTAGTGGAGATCACTGTTGGGATACTTGGCATAGTTACCTGGCTTCTGACCGAGTGACTGTGTATTCAAACCACAAGATGTTGGGAATTAAACTGGTGTCACGGATGAGAAAAAATTCTGAAATTGGCCTGTGGGAAACAACAGAGGACAGAGTGAAGAGAGACATCCGAGAAAAAAGGAGGAATTCAGTCCTCTAAATAATATCCATTTATGTCTGAGACGCCCGTCTTCCCGGAGATCTCCGCTGATACAAGTTTTATATATGACGACTATAATCCAGAATAATCTGATAATCCACTACCAGTAGATCAGGATTAACAAACCCTTCCTGTGCAGCGGTTTGTCTCCGTCGTGGCAGGTAAACCCGTTAATAAAAGAGATCAGCAAATGAATTGATCAAAGGGAAAAAAAAAAAAAAAAGTGCCCATTTAAAGGGTATGTAAACTTTTGCAACAATGCATTTTTATTGCATCTAAAAATAGTTCAGATTTAAAGGGGTTGCCTTCAGTAAAGGGGGTTCACTTCAGTAAGTGGCATTTATCATGTAGAGAAAGTTAATACAAGGCACTTACTAATGTATTGTGATTGTCCATATTGCTTCCTTTGCTGGCGGATACATTTTTCTATCCAATTATACACAGCTCGTTTCCATGGTTACAGACCACCCTGCAATCCATCAGTGGTGGTCGTGCTTGCAGTAGCCTATGTGCGCGCCCATGGTCTGTAACCATGGAAATGAGCAGTGTATAATGTGATGGAAAAATGAATCCAGCCAGCAAAGGAAGCAATATGGAGAATCACAATACATTAGTAAGTGCCTTGTATTAGCTTTCTCTACATGATAAATGCCACTTACTGAAGCGAGACAACCCCTTTAAATCACTGAAATTTTTTCTTTCCATGAGGCCCTAAACAGCGCACTACATTTGTGCTGCTGAGGGACAATATGAAAAAAAAAAAAAAATTGCATAGGAGCCGTGTACACAAAACGACAGGATGTTAAGGGGCAGAAATGCTGCTCAATCGCCGGCTCTACTCGACTGAGTGTTGGGGGGGGGAGGGGGGGGGTGCATCCCATATACTTTCTATGGACCTGTACTCCACACACAGCCGAGCAGAAGTGATGAAGACCGAAGAGGCAGAGAGCGCACAGCAGCGTTTCTGCACCTTTGTATTTTTTTATTTATTTTTTTTTTAGATTTAGGAACCCTTAAAAAAAGATCCTGTCGTTTTGTGTACGCAGCTCCTATGCAATCATGTGTGGCTCCCATCCCTCTGCTAGCAGACCGGTATACAATTATGTACTATGACGGAAGTAATAAAAGTCTTCTTCTTGCCTAAGCCTAAAGATTCTCTTAGCACTACAGTAAAATGCATTAAAGGGGTTGTTCAGCCTTGCAGACCTTTTCTATAGGCCCCACAGTGGGGCCGGACATTTAGTAGTAATCAAACTTACCTGATCCCCTGCCACTGGGTGGCGGCTCCATTGCTGCTCCACAGGTCCCGGACTCCTTTCATCAACATCTGCTTTGACGTCAGGTCATATGACCCCTGCAGCCAATGACTGGCCACAGCGATTACGTGTCACCCATGCATCACATCACTGAAGTGTGGGCGACATATGACCACTACGGCAGTTACGTGACCCAAACCTTATGTTGACCAGAGACCTGCAGAACCGATGGGGCACCGATGGAGCCAGAACCCAGTGGCTGGTATCAGATAAGTACGACTACTACCACGGGTCTGACCACGCTGGGGGGAATCAGACCCGTGGTAGTAGTCATACTGTGGCTTCTCCCCGTGCTAGGATGAAAATCCGGTGTCGGGGGGCAGCAGCCAATAGCAGGCAGGGACGGGGATGAGCCTCCCTAGCATCGCGGTTGACGTCCCCGTCCTGCCATTGGCTCTTCACTCCCCGACAGCGGATGTTTTCATCTGTGTAAAGGGAGAAGCAGCAGCAGCGGTGCGGGGACCAGGAGTGGTGCTGGGAGCAGGGCAAGTATATTACCTTTGAGGGGCCCGGCATATGGGGGGCTGTTTGAGAACTTGGATAACCCCTTTAAGTATATGTACTGTGTTATGCATTGTACAGGGCCAGGGGGCTAAATGTGACAGGGATTGAGTCCCTGTGTCATGCTTAGGGTGGCCACTTTGAAAAGGCCCCTGACTCTGCTAGGCCACGCCCTGCTGCCGACAAAGATAAAAAAAAAAAAAAAAAAAAAAAAAAGAAAAAACGACTGAAAGAACGTTGGGTGAGCTCTGGGAGGGGCGGCTTGGTGTCAGCTTGTGAGTGCAGCTCACGCTCAGACAGCGCTATCCACAGATTATTCATGACCCACAATGCAAGTCAACGGGACGGATCAGTTTTCTCAGACACAATAGGAAGCGGATCCATCTTCCATTGACTTTCAGTGGAGTTCGTGACAGATAATACAACCGGATCTACGGTTGTATCTACGGTTGGCTACGTTAAAGATAATACAACCGGATCTGTTCATAACGGATGCAGACGGTTGTATTATCAGTAACAGAAGCGTTTTTGCTAAACCCTGCCAGATCCAGCAAAAACGCCAGTGTGAAAGTAGCCTTAGATGCTTTTGATTTCAATAAATGTGATCTTTTAATTCTGCAAATTCAACCAATGACCATTTTTAGTTTTTCTCAGCCTATAAAATGTTTGGAAACTCTGTTTAATTTGTGAAAAAATACATAATTGGGAGGTTTGACTTATTTGCATCGACCATTTAGGAAAATCATATTAAAATATCATTTTCATAATAATTTGGAACATGGTGTAATTCCGGTTTCATGGATCACAACTTACCAGGATGCGATTCTTGGGAACAACGGGGTGAGAATCTCCTGGGTGATGGCAAACCAAGCTATAGCCAAGATGCTTCCTGCCACAGCCCCATACGTGACCTGGCTCCAGCTGTGATACATCAGGTACACTCTGCAGGAGAACCACAGACAGTTACACAAGACCTACCACTCAGTATAGGAAGTTATAAGAGGCGGAGTACCTACCGGCTGTATGAGACTAGACTTGCTGCCGTCAAGAGACAAAGTGACAGTACGTGGCGCCACAGCAAGTCCAAGAAGCGAGCGTTGTTTGTCTGGTGCATCCTGAAAACACAAGATGAAGGCTGATGAGAACGGTGGGTACAACCATATAGATGGCCCATGTGACCGTGACCACTTGAGAACGGTAACTAGGACATGTACAACCAGCCAGACAGGTTACCAGCCGATCTCACCTCAAGTATAGGAAGAGGAATGAATACACCGAGAAGAACCACATGAACTGTGAATGACTGGAAGGTAACCCATACTCTGTGGTGACTGTTGAGTGCATTCCTGCGAGAAGAGGGAAAGAAAAGCAAAATGAAACAAGGACACACATTCAGAAACACAAAAACATGACCTTACATACCCCGACCTTACCGTCCCTAACCCTACAGAGCCCGACCTTACCGTCCCTAACCCTACAGAGCCCGACCTTACCGTCCCCTAACCCTACAGAGCCCGACCTTACCGTCCCTACCCTACAGAGCCGACCTTACCGTCCTACCTAGAGCCCAACCCCTAACCCTACAGAGCCCGACCTTACCGTCCCTAACCCTACAGAGCCCGACCTTACCGTCCCTAACCCTACAGAGCCCGACCTTACCGTCCCTAACCCTACAGAGCCCGACCTTACCGTCCCTAACCCTACAGAGCCCGACCTTACCGTCCCTAACCCTACAGAGCCCGACCTTACCGTCCCTAACCCTACAGAGCCCGACCTTACCGTCCCTTAACCCTACAGAGCCCGACCTTACCGTCCCTAACCCTACAGAGCCCGACCTTACCGTCCCCTAACCCTACAGAGCCCGACCTTACCGTCCCTAACCCTACAGAGCCCGACCTTAACCGTCCCTAACCCTACAGAGCCCGACCTTACCGTCCCTAACCCCTACAGAGCCCGACCTTACCGTCCCTAACCCTACAGAGCCCGACCTTACCGTCCCTAACCCTACAGAGCCCCGACCTTAGCCCGACCTTACCGTCCTAACCCTACAGAGCCCGACCTTACCGTCCCTAACCCTACAGAGCCCGACCTTACCGTCCCTAACCCTACAGAGCCCGACCTTACCGTCCCTAACCCTACAGAGCCCGACCTTACCGTCCCTAACCCTACAGAGCCCGACCGTCCCCTACCGACCTTACCGTCCTAACCCTACAGAGCCCGACCTTACCGTCCCTAACCCTAAACCCTACCTCAACCCTACAGAGCCCGACCTTACCGTCCCTAACCCTACAGAGCCCGACCTTACCGTCCCTAACCCTACAGAGCCCGACCTTACCGTTCCCTAACCCTACAGAGCCCGACCTTACCGTCCCTAACCCTACAGAGCCCGACCTTACCGTCCCCTAACCCTACAGAGCCCGACCTTACCGTCCCTAACCCTACAGAGGCCCGACCTTACCGTCCCTAAACCCTACAGAGCCCCACCTTACCGTCCCTAACCCTACAGAGCCCGACCTTACCGTCCCTAACCCTACAGAGGCCCGAACCTTACCGTCCCTAACCCTACAGAGGCCCGACCTTACCGTCCCTAACCCTACAGAGCCCGACCTTACCGTCCCTAACCCTACAGAGCCCGACCTTACCGTCCCTAACCCTACAGAGCCCGACCTTACCGTTCCCTAACCCTACAGAGCCCGACCTTACCGTCCCTAACCCTAGCCCTACCTACCGTCCCTAACCTACAGAGCCCGACCTTACCGTCCCTAACCCTACAGAGCCCGACCTTTACCGTCCCTAACCCTACAGAACCTACCCCTTACGCCCTAACCCTACAGACCCTCCGCCTACCGACCCTTACCGACCCTAACCCTCCAGACCCCGACCTTACCGCCCTAACCCTCCAGACCCCGACCTTACCGACCCTAACCCTCCAGACCCGACCTTACCGACCCAACCCTCCAGACCCCGACCTTACCGACCCTAACCCTCCAGACCCCGACCTTACCGACCCTAACCCTCCAGACCCCGACCTTACCGACCCTAAACCCTCCAGACCCCCGACCTTTACCGACCCTAACCCTACAGAGCCCGACCTTACCGTCCCTAACCCTACAGAGCCCGACCTTACCGTCCCTAACCTACAGAGCCGACCTTACCGTCCCTAACCCTACAGAGCCCGACCTTACCGTCCTTAACCCTACAGAGCCCGACCTTACCGTCCCTAACCCTACAGAGCCGACCTTACCGTCCCTAACCCTACAGAGCCCGACCTTACCGTCCCTAACCCTACAGAGCCCGACCTTACCGTCCCTAACCCTACAGAGCCCGACCTTACCGTCCCTAACCCTACAGAGCCCGACCTTACCGTCCCTAACCCTACAGAGCCCGACCTTACCGACCCTAACCCTACAGAGCCCGACCTTACCGACCCTAACCCTACAGAGCCCGACCTTACCGATCCCTAACCCTACAGAGCCCGACCTTACCGACCCTAACCCTACAGAGCCCGACCTTACCGACCCTAACCCTACAGAGCCCGACCTTACCGACCCTAACCCTACAGAGCCCGACCTTACCGACCCTAACCCTACAGAGCCCGACCTTACCGACCCTAACCCTACAGAGCCCGACCTTACCGACCCTAACCCTACAGAGCCCGACCTTACCGACCCTAACCTACAGAGCCCGACCTTACCGACCCTAACCCTACAGAGGCCCGACCTTACCGACCCTAACCCTACAGAGCCCGACCTTTACCGACCCTAACCCTACAGAGCCCGACCTTACCGACCCTAACCCTACAGAGCCCGACCTTACCGACCCTAACCCTACAGAGCCCGACCTTACCGACCCTAACCCTACAGAGCCCGACGCTTACGACCCTAACCCTACAGAGCCCGACCTTACCGACCCTAACCCTACAGAGCCCGACCTTACCGACCCTAACCCTACAGAGGCCCGACCTTACCGACCCTAACCCTACAGAGCCCGACCTTACCGACCCTAACCCTACAGAGCCCGACCTTACCGACCCTAACCCTACAGAGCCCGACCTTACCGACCCTAACCCTACAGAGCCCGACCTACCGACCCTAACCCTACAGAGCCCGACCTTACGCTAACCCTACAGAGCCCGACCTTACCAACCCTAACCCTACAGAGCCCGACCTTACCAACCCTAACCCTACAGAGCCCGACCTTACCAACCCTACAAGACCCGACCTTACCAACCCTAACCCTACAGAGCCCGACCTTACCAACCCTACAGAGCCCCGACCTTACCAACCCTAACCCTACAGACCCCGACCTTACCAACCCTACAGAGCCCGACCTTACCAACCCTAACCCTACAGAGCCCGACCTTACCAACCCTAACCCTACAGAGCCCGACCTTACCAACCCTAACCCTACAGAGCCCGACCTTACCAACCCTAACCCTACAGAGCCCGACCTTACCAACCCTAACCCTACAGAGCCCGACCTTACCAACCCTAACCCTACAGAGCCCGACCTTACCAACCCTAACCCTACAGAGCCCGACCTTACCAACCCTAACCCTACAGAGCCCGACCTTACAACCCTAACCCTACAGAGCCCACCTACAACCCTAACCCTACAGAGCCCGACCTTACCAACCCTAACCCTACAGACCCCGACCTTACCAACCCTAACCCTACAGACCCCGACCTTACCAACCCTAACCCTACAGACCCCGACCTTACCAACCCTAACCCTACAGACCCCGACCTTACCAACCCTAACCCTACAGACCCCGACCTTACCAACCCTAACCCTACAGACCCCGACCTTACCAACCCTAACCCTACAGACCCCGACCTTACCAACCCTAACCCTACAGATCATGACCTTACTAACCCTTAACCCAGACATTTACCTTACTAACCCTGCTAACCTTGGGCTTACTAACTTCATTGACCCTGATGTTACTATCCCTAATCCTAATGACTCTGACCCTACTAACCCTGAGCTTTACTGACCATAATCTTACTATCCCTAATCCATGTGACCCAAACTTTACTAGCCATATTAACTCTAATAACCCTAGCCTTACTAAACCTACTGACCCTACTAATCCTAACCTTACCCACCTCCCATATTAACCCTAACATTACTAATACTGATCTTACTAACCCTAAGCCAGCAGCTGCCCAGCATGGTGGCAGTCCTGGTAGCCCAGGGCCTGGTAACACTACTACAACCCCATGCTCCACTAACATGCAGCTCAATGTACTTCTATGGCCAGTAATGATGATGGGGTGAGTAGTCGCTCTCATTTCTAGTCTGATCCCCATGGAATATGAGCAGTAGCCGCGCCTCACTTACCTTCACATGGACGCGGCTCTCTTATTATGTTCTTAATTACCCAGTTTACGCCTTCATTCATTACCAGACCCCCCAAAAAAGAAATCTGGAAGAGAGAAAGACAATGAGAGTGTGAGACCCGGGGGCTAGCCACCTTACAGGGGAGGGGGATTCAGAGACCCTTACCGTGTGAAGTTCTCTCTTGAATATGATGAGAGTCACAAAACTGATGAGGATGACGACTGGTCCCAGGCTGAGGTAGGCCAACAGCTGCCCGTAGACGTCTCCTAGAAGAAGAGGAGGAGGAGAAGACGACAACGGTAAGAGAAGAGAGATCTCAGACCGTCCATAGCAAAGGCAAGTATCTGTCAGTAGAGACACCCCTACAGGACGAGTAATGGGAGGGGGGGGGCAAGGGTTGGCCATACTGAATCATATGAACATCACAGGTTGGCCATACATTTGTACAGCTCATAGGTATCCCTCTCGACCACCACACACATGAAAGCTTGGATGAGCATGCATGTGTGCAGAATGTGATGGCAGCTTCTCTCTCTGAAAACTAAGAGACTGGGGTATGCTGACATCTAACATGCCCCGCCATCCCCCACCACCATGTTATACTACACTGCAGCTGTCCTAAGCTCCTCCTGCTGACTGTCATGGGGTCTGCATGTAGAAACAAGTGCATGGGGAAGTGGGGGGGGGGGGGGGGGGGTTGATCCAATGATCCAAGTCCATGGGGGTGGGAGTCTGATGACTCTGATCCAAGTCCATATTTGTGGGGTAGGGGGGGGAGGGTGTCTGATCCAAGTCCACATTTGTGTGTGTGTGGGGGGGGGCCTGATCCAAGTCCATGGGGAAGAGAAACTTGCAACTTGCGCTGACCAAGATGGGAACGGATGCGCCCAGTTTACCCATTTTCAGGCCTGTCCAAATGACTTGGATCAGACCCCCCTTTCCCCCCCAATATGGACTTAGGTTAGACCCTTCCCCTATGGACTTGGATTAGATCCCCCCCTCCATGGACTTGGACCATTGGATCAGACCCCCCACCCCCATATGGACTTGGATCAAGTCTTCTGATCCAAGTCCATATGGGGGGCAGGGGGGCTGATCCAATGATCCAAGTCCATAGGGGAAGGGTCTGATCCAAGTCCATATTTTGGGGAAGGGGGGTCCTGATCCAAGTCCATGGGGGAGAGAAACTTGCGCTGACTAAGACGGGAACAGATGCGCCCAGTTTACCCATTTTGAGGCCTGACGCAATCCGTATACAGTGCACCTTGTCTGTGGGGGGAATCTTGTGTTTTCATTAGATGTTGGGAGTCCTCAAGGGCTTAGGAAGAAAAGTACGATTGGGGGAACCCTCCCCATAGGGATCACATGCTCCAGCAGTTGACAACCTAAATAGAAGCACCAGTCCCCCAATAAGCTCCAGGAATGAGCGCCCCCTTCAGGCTTGGAGAAGAGCAGATCCGGTTAAATCGCCGGCGTCATATAACGGGGGCTTATTTGGCTGCAGCGAGGAGGAAGAACCTTGTGAATAATTGAGGCCGGCAGTTTTACTGAACCATTAAAAACCACATGAAATATTCAGGGAAACCACAGAGCAGAAGAATCCAGAGGAGAGAAATGCGGTCAGATCCCCGTCTGCCGGGGGGGGGGGGACCCTGCCTGACAGGAGGGGTCCCTTATGGTCCGGAGGAGCTGCGTACACAAAACGGTACTACACCTGTTCTGAAGGATGGCGCCACGTAATGCTACATCTTCCCTGGCTGGCTGAGGCTTCAGATGGGGCCTGCATTATGAGAGGGGGTTGTCTCACTTTACTGTAGTGAATGGGGCTGAGCTGCAATACCAGACACAGCCTGTTCACACGGGTGGCGCCATCCTATTTCCTTATCTCTTTTCACAAGCATTTTTACAGTATTTACTACTAGCAGCAGGTGCGAACATACCCTTAGGGAACGTCCCCACACTGTAGATCAAAGCCACTAGAAAACCTGCGTCGTAATCTGCATGTATAGCACCTCGCTTCGCTACAAAGGGTAAAATCCGCAGCATTGTCATCGCCTTTGAGGTTGTCCACAGGCGCTGTCACCTCTCCTGATATGTGCATGCCCCACGTAATGACAATTCAGAAGCATCTATTCTTATTACTCTCTGTTGTTGTGTTCCTCTATTATTCCTACTAGAAGTTAGAAATAAATTACCAGCAGTTTGCAGTAAAGGTCCAAATGGGTGTTACCAATTGGGGGGTGTGATACTACACAGTCTGATGCTATCCAATCAGTACTGTCAGACTGTGCAGGGACACACCCCCAGCTGGTAACTCTCATCTGGACCTTCACTGCAAATTGCTAGCGATTAATTCACAACTTCCGGCAGGAATAATAGAGGAATGGCACAACATAGATGCTCCAGAATTGTTATTACAGGGGGTATGTAAATAGTTACTAAAACAGATATGTCAGGAGAGGGGACCGGTTCTTTTTAAATTTTATTTAGGACTCCCCCCCCCACCCACATTTAAGGGGGGTTGCTCTATAGCGTGCGGCCGCTCAGCCCAAACGGAAAGTGACCCAGGCAGCTGACTGATAAGACATGACTCAGTTACAAGTCTCTTCCCTTCTTCTTCTACAAGATAGCGATGACTGAAGGAAGACGCAGAGGTCGACGGCTCGGGCTGAACGAGCCTCGTCCTAGGTTATAGCGGCCGCGGCCAGGTTACGTGCTCCACACACAAGACAGATTTGCAATTCAAATCCATGTTGGAATCACTTTCCTGCAATACAGACGACGGCACACCCTAGACAGCTGTCAGGCCAGAGCTATCCCCCACCCCCAATACACATGCATGCTTAGCCGAGCATGCATGTGTTCTAAATGGGAAGTAAGCGTTGCCAGATACCTCTGGTGGCAGTTTATAGGGGGTATTCCTCCAGCTGTGACAAGTTATCCCCAGGACAGGGGATACCTATTAGACTTGTGGGGGGTCCTACCGCTATAACCCCCCCCTAACCGATCATGAGAACGAATAGCAAGGGCCCCCAAATAAAAGGTCAGGCACGCACAATGCCTCTCTATCCATCTCTATCTCTGGAACGCTCATAGAGATGATTAAAGTGGCAGTGCCCCCGAGGAGAGGCGGGGTAGGGGGCCCCAGGGGTACGTGGTCCCCATTCTTGTGATTGGGGGAGATCAAAGCATTAGGACCTCCACCGTTCGAATACTTATCCTCTATCCTGGGGATAAGGGCTGACTCCAACCACCAGAGTACCCCTTTAATAGAAGGCTCAGGCCGTTAAAATCCAACATGCCCAGTCCCCCAATAGTCATCAGGCCCATACACCAATTGTCATCCGGTCCCAGCAACGTTCATCTCTAGGTCACTTCTATAGGACGCTAATTTCATGTCCATTGGGAAGCTCGGATTGTCTACCATTTCGTGTCTGCAGCCCCTATGAAGCCCTATGCGTCTCCATAGTTACCTACCTGTATTTTGCTCCTGTGAGTCTTGGCCATCTGCCTCCATGTCTATAGGATGGCAAGAAAAGGGGGCAGAGGACGACTGCGCAGGGTTTGTTTACAGCCCGTTACTATGGAGATGCAACTCTTCGCAGCCGCTGTGTGCAAAAAATGGCGGGATCAATTTCCTCAGCTGTAACCATTACTAAATTTACAAAAGTGGACAGACCCTTTAAGCAGAACGGCAATGGATGCCCATGGATGTGACCTCTTTAAATTGGAGTATCTGAGAGCATCAGTCTTAGGTCAATCTGAAGAACCGGACCACCATATAATGTGCACAGAGGGTCGGTCGTGTTAGATTTCAACATGCCTGATCCTTTTACTATCAAGGGTGAAAAGCTACAGCTCACTCCTCTCTCCCTAGTAAGCACACATGCATGCACAGCCCAGCCAAGGGTGCATGTGTATGGGGGGATCTGGAGCGAATAGAAATTGGGTATAGGCCGCTAACCCCCTGTAACATAGAGACGTGACAGCAGGGCCATCTGCACCCAGTGAACCCCACCACCTTCAATTTATGGCTCAAAGATCTGATGTATGGAAAACGTGCACCATGTCTCTCCGAGATCTTATGAACCATTAGAAGGTCATGTGATTCACATTACATTACGGTGACCAGAGGTAGTCACCTGTGCCCTGGTGGTTTTTAAGGAGACGTGTTAAAATGTGGTGTGGTCATGTAGCGGCATATACACTCTAAAATAGCACCAACATTATGTATAAGGCAAGATTTATGGTAATAAACCTGCCCAATCCATTTTAAGGAGTGGTCATTGAAGGTGAGAAACGCTCCTATTTATATAAGGAATACGGTCCATACATGTAGCGGTATGCAGCACGCAAGTCTTACGGCCACACAGTGCACTGAGAAACATACAACCTATAAAGCATTCCCTCCTCCATGACAGGAGACCCCACACCAGCCACAGGCAGAAAAGTGCGCCGCGCATGCGCGCCAGCCCGCCACTACTACTTGGCATCAGCCTCGGCCGCACTGCGCACGCGCACAACCCAGACAGTCCCGTAAAAGGATCACAATATCGCCATTAAATCTTTCTTCCAGCCCGTCTCCATCCGCCGCCGGCTAAGCGAAGGCGTCAAAGCTGGGGGCACGTCATTTACCTGCAGGGTATTCAACGTGAGTGAGGGAAACCGGGCGCCATTGAGCTGAGAGCGAGCACTGTTCTACGGCCGCCATCTTACCCGGATACCGGGCGTTTGGAAACGGTAGTGGCTGGTTCCCATCCTCTAGAAGGACCTTGATGACGTCGCAGTCACATGACCACGGCGCTTCAGCGTACCACGTGACCGCGCTAGTGGCGAAGCAGTGGGCGGCGAGCGGGAAACTCAAATGGAGGAGAAACCTGAGAGCGTCGTCTGTGAGGGAACGGGGGGGGGGGCAGCGCGCGGGATGTGTGAGGGGAACATTAACCTCAAACCCAATTTACGGTGAAAAATAATAAATTCATCATAAATAATATGCAATAAATAAATATTTCTTTGAACTTTTACTCAAGTTCTAGGACATGGCCGCCGCAGCCCTGTGAGAGAATATCATAGCAAAATATGTAAGAAAAGTAATCGGGGGTCATTTTTTGATGGCGTTCTGCTTTTCTTTTACAGGGCCTGCACCTTGTCATCATAAATAAGGTGAATCTTTGGTACTACTTTTTAGTTTTTTCTCCAATTTTTACGCCGGTACCGGAGTTCTGGTCCTCGTCACTACCTCAACGTTCCTCTGTATTGAACACGGCGTAATAAAGTTGTAAAAAACGGGTCATGCAACAGTTTTATGCCAAGAGCAGGCGTAAAACTGTTCATAAATGACCGCCATTATTTTTGCGTATGAATGACTTCCAGGATATTTATTATTTCTGGTAATCCCCTTTAAACAGCATCTGTCAGCAGTTTTGTACCTATGAAACTGGCAGCTGAAGACATCTGTGTTGGTCCCATGTTCATATGTGGCCACATTGCTGAGAAAAATGATGTTTTGTTATATGCAAATGACCCTCTAGGAGCAACGGGGGCGTTACCATTACACCTAGAGGCTTTGCTCTTTATGCAACTGCTGCACCCTCTCCACTTTGATTGACAGGACCAGGCAGAGAAAACATCATCACAATTGGCCCTGTCAATCAAAGTACAGAGGGCGCTGAAGTTGTAGAGAGAACAGAGCCTCTAGGTGTAATGGTAACGCCCCTGTTGCTCCTAGAGGCTCATTTGCATATAATAAAACATCATATTTCTCAGCAATACGGACACATATGAACATGGGACCAACACAGATGCCTTCAGCTGCCGAGTGGACATGTAACAGGTCAGCCAGTGTCATAGGTACAAAACTGCTGACAGATGCCCTTTAACCACTTCCTGACGGCACTGGCCGGGTCTTTAAATGTAGTCGTGGAGAGAGACCGCACTATTTAAAATGAAAACCCGCAGCAGAAACCACAGCCGTTTCTTCCATGGTATACACGGTCAAAATCCGATGTGTGAACATACGCTAAAGCCTCAACCACTCGTCAGTGTTCCACGCACGTGTGCTGTACATGTTCTACACAGACGTCACACGTACCCATTCATTTTAATGTGTGTATTCACACATCCATACACGGAAGCACGCTCTATTTTGTTCGTGTTCACGGATGCCATCTGTGTTTCACGAATGATTAGGAAGAGATGCTTTGAAAATTATTTTTCAGCTGCACAGAGTCCGTAAGACACGGACGACACATGGACAGCAAAAAACGGACACACAGATCCTTCACGGAGCCACCGCTGACCACCTTTTCACTGAGTTGAGCATGGACGCCGACTTCTAACAGAAGTTTCTAGCAGAAAATCCAGCTACACAATGCAAGTCACGTGTGACATGCGACTACAGTCCTAAAACGGTTCTGTGACTGCAGGCTGCACTAATGTTTTTTGTCACATGACACGTCACCATGTAGCCACAGCCTTAGAAGTCATGCACACGACCGTATGTAGTTTGCGGTTCGCAAAAAATGCAGATGACGTCCGTGTGCATTACGTATTTTGCGGAACGGAACTGCTGGCCCCTAATAGAACAATCCTATCCTTGTCTGTAATGCGGACAGTAATAGGACATGTTCTATTTTTTTTTTTTTCGGAACGGAAATACGGACATACGGAAACAGATTGCACATGGAGTACCTTTTGTTTTGTTTTTTTGGCGGACCCGTTGATATGAATGGTTCCAAATACGGTCCAAAAAAACAGAACGGACTCGGAAAGAAAATACGTTTGTGTGCATGAGCTCTTAGAGTGTTTTTTTTTTTTTGCTAGTGTTTTTTGCAAAGGTTTTCAGGCTAAAAACGCCAGCATGTTACATGGAAGGGTATAGGAAATATTAACCCCTTGACGACCAGTGCCATACATGTACAGGGGAAGTCGTATCTTTAACAATAGCGCCTGCCATAGCCACCATGTTTCTGCTATTTTAAACAGCAGACACGCGGAGGCTAATGTCTGCGATCGGCGATCTCGACAAGCCTAGACAATTAACTCCTCAAATGCCATGCTCATTTGTGGCTTTGCCCAAGACCGCCCGTTCCTCGTCTGCAATAGCCTGGGTCTCTCTGAAGAAACCCGTGCTATTGCAGTTGTAGTTCCTACGGAGCCCTGCAGGTGGCGAATCAACACTAAATCTCATTGGAAATTCATTGCAATGTAGGGGAGAAGCAGTTTAACAATTGCTTCTTATAGTCACCTAGGGCGACATAAAAAAAAGTTGAAAACAGTTCTTAGAAATATAAAAGAATATAAACATTCAAATCATCCCCTTTCTCCCTAATAAACAATAAAAACTAACCATAGGCATCACCACGTCTCCAAATGCCTGTGCTATTAAAATATAAATGTATTTATCCCGTACTGTGAATGCTGTAATGGAGAAAAAAAAGGGACCAATTTGCTATAAAGTTAAATAAAAAGTGATCAAAAAGTCATACACTCAATAAAAATCAATAAAAACTAAAGAGTGTTTTACCGTGAATTAGAAGATTTAAGAATAAATAGGCTTACACAGGCTAAGTGATGAAAAAATATTTACTGTGACTAGGCTTCATGCACATGACCATGTGGTCCGCAAAATACGGATACCTTCCGTGTGCACTCCACGTTTTACTCACTAGAAATGACTGTTCTTGTCCGCAAAACGGACAAGAGTGGGGCAAAGTTAGTTGTTTGCGAAGTCGCGCGAGACTTCGTTGAATAACTTCGGTACTTGACTGGTACCCAAGTACATACAGGTAGGTGCCTAGAATCGGGCCCCGCCATAAGAGGTACATTGTCTTCATGCCAGTCACCTTCTACACTGGAAGTACTGGTAGCTGGCTCTTCCCATACATTTCATAGAAAATGGCCATCGGTGTGAAAGGCTGATGTGCGAAACATCTACTAACATCATGACTAAGGATCTGTATTGCGTGATCCGAAAAGCGTAGATAAGGACTCTGTAAGTGTTGGCTTTTAACTGTGCATCTGGATGAAGAAAATAAAGGATGGAATATATTTGCATTTTTTGGAAGCTGGTCAATTTTTTCTTCTGTTTTTCTATGCGAAACATCTACTGTATGAGCTGTGCAGAAGCCATGTGCTGCAGTTATATATATAGCCAGCAGATGGCGCAATAGTAAAGCAGAACGTTATGGATCCCCCAGTATTACAAAGACAATAGAGTGCCGTACTCTATATCCATTTTTATCATGAGCCTTCATATTTTTTTAAATTTTTTTACTGTGCCTACCTCCTGCAGGAAGATCCCTCTCCCCTCCTGGTTCATCCCACGTCAGTTTTCCCCCGTTACGTCTCTCGGTTGTTCATATTCTCTCACTTTATATTTCCTTTGTTGTCTCGAAAGCCCCTTTTTCGGAAACCCACATATATATTCTCTAGTTTTCAGGGGCACTCCAGCTGTTGTGAAACTACAACTCCCAGCGTGCATACTTGCTCAGCTCTTCTCAGAACTCTCATTGAAAAGAATGGAGCATGCTGGGAATTGTAGTTTCACAGCAGCTGGAGTGTCAGGAGGTTGCTGATCCCATATACACCTAGATTAACAAGCATGTTATTGTCTCCTGTTCTTGATTTGCTTTGCATTAGGGCTCATGCACGCAAACGTATTTTCTTTCCGTTCCGTTTTTTTTTTTTGCCGACCATATGCGGACCCATTCATTTCTGTGGGCGTTACTCCGTGTAAATTCCGTTCCACAAAAAGAATAGAACATGACCTATTATTGTCTGCATTACGGACAAGGACAGGACTGTTCTATTAGGGGCCGGCTGTTCCGTTCCGCAAAATACAGAATGCACGCGGACGTCATCCGTATTTTTTTGCGGATCGCAAAATACATGCAGTCGTGTGCATGAGCCCTTATACTACTCTGGTTTTAACTCGTGAACAAAATGTTCAAAATCTTTAATAAAGTTGTTTGTACAAAAAAAAAATTGAAAGGGTATGGATCGCTGACCACTTATGTCCCATTCCAGGTGGACGGACAGCAGGTGCGGGGGAAGGAGGGTCCCGGATTGGATCCAGTCACAAAGGTGAGCGTCCAATCTCAATCAGATCTTCTCCAGTACTCCAATACAACCCCATTACTGATTTCCAGTAATATAAAATCTCCTATGTCCATAAGGACAAGTCACACTCCGTACGGTATGAAATGCGTCAGAGATTTTATGTTACTTACAAGACGTTTTCCGCTTTCTGGAAATAAAGCATGTATATTTTTTAGAAGATTTTATTAAAGCTGGAAGATGTTGTACTGGTGGATCTCCAGCATTACGGTTCATGTGCACGGCAGCGCTCAACTTTCTGTCCGCAAAACACGGGCGCTATGAAAAGCAGATAGCTTGTGTGTGCACGCCCCTCAACAGAAAGGGGCCCGCCGAGAGTTTCTCCAGACGCCACCGAGATGTACAGCTGTACACAAAGTCATATTCTTCCTGTTAAGGAACACAAAAGTATTTTTGTTCCATGTCTGTTCCGTTGTTTTTTTTTTGCGGACCGTATTCAGCAACATTCATTTCAATGGGTCCGCAAACAAACGGAAGTTACTCTGTGTGCATTCCGTTTCCGTATTTCCGTTTCGCAAAAAATAGAACATGTCCTATTATTGTCCACATTACAGAGTAGGATAGGACTGTTCTATTAGGGGCCGGCTGTTCCGTTCCGCAAAATGCAGAATGCACACGGATTACATCAGTATTTTTGGCGGACTGCAAAATACATACGGTCGTGTGCATGAGCCCTAAATCTGATGTAAACTGCAAAGGAGCCTCCGACGCTGGTGTAAATGGAGCCTTAGTAACGACATCTAATTTAGATTGCAAGTATACAGATCATTAGACAAGGAAGACAGGTAGTCCAAGGCAGACAAAAATTTTTTGCCAAAATTAAAAAAAAAAAAAAAAGTCTGCGGCATCCACGGGAACAACCAAATGCCCTTTATTCATCCACTCTTTACAATTACACCATTTTAGGATTGTGATCTGAGATGTCACATTCGTGAGGGGCTGTCACCTCTTCTGACGTGTGTTTTATTAACTACTTGCATTCCCCATGTAATATAAATTCTTATGGCTCTACATTGTGCCAGTCCTCTGTTATTACTACTAGAAGTTTAAGAATGAATTGCCAGCAGCTTGCAGTAAAGGTACAGAGGGGTGTTACCAGTTGGGAGTGTGTCCTACTGGCAGCACAGATTGGCCAGAATCAGACACACCCACTACTGGTAACACCCACCAGTACCTTTACTACAGACTGCTGGCAATTACTTTGTAAACTTCTAGCAGGAATAATACAGGAAAGGCACAACATAGTAATAAGAATAGATGCTGCAGAATTGTTATTACACGGGGAAAACAATTTGTTAATAAAACTGACGTCAGATCGTCTTTAAACGATGGGTGACTTAGTGTAGGGCCACACGGCAACTTGTGCCAGCACAACAAATATTGTCAAGCTGCTTCATCCAAATGTGAAAGTGGTCGTTCAAGTTACCATGAATACATGAAAGTGGACAGAAATCTAGCGGGACCTTGTGATCTTATCTTGTGTGCCCACAAACCACCGCCATGTGTACTTCATATGTGGCATATGCATTCAGGGATCAGATCGCATGAGAACCACCTCCTCTTCACACAGCTGATCGACAGGGGTGCAAGGAGGCGGACATCAATATATCCCCTTCAAATCTCCATATGAGAAGCTCTGAGCCACTACAGACAGATCACCAATCCTTGGTTAAAGGGGTTATCCCATGACTAATGTAAAAAATGAAAATCTCTTTAACAAAGCTAGAACCAACCCTGTACCTGACACGGATCCAGAGATCTCCACATTCATTGCTCTGCTAGATTTATATCAAGCTGACAGCTCAGGGGGAGTGTCGGTTCTGCTGCCTCTAAGGGAGTGTGTCTCAGTTCTGCCTATCACAGCTCAGGAGGCGTGTCTCAGTTCTGCCTATCACAGCTCAGGAGGCGTGTCTCAGCTCTCCCTATCACAGCTCAGGAGGCGTGTCTCAGCTCTCCCTATCACAGCTCAGGAGGCGTCTCAGCTCTCCCTATCACAGCTCAGGAGGCGTGTCCAAGCTCTCCCCATCACAGCTCAGGAGGCGTGTCCATGCTCTCCCCATCACAGCTCAGGAGGCGTGTCCATGCTCTCCCCATCACAGCTCAGGAGGCGTGTCCATGCTCTCCCCATCACAGCTCAGGAGGCGTGTCCATGCTCTCCCCATCACAGCTCAGGAGGCGTGTCCATGCTCTCCCCATCACAGCTCAGGAGGCGTGTCCATGCTCTCCCCATCACAGCTCAGGAGGCGTGTCCATGCTCTCTCCATCACAGCTCAGGAGGCGTGTCCATGCTCTCCCTATCACAGCTCAGGAGGCAGTTGAAGGATGAAACTGAGCATGTGCGGCCTTCTCAGTGAGCAGGACAAAGAAATGAGAAAAATACAAACTGCAGGTGGCGCTCTACAGATACATTTTATTAAACAACTCAGTGGCAATGCTAAATTTTTAATTACATGAAATTACAAAAATATTCAGATCCAGGTGCTGGTTTGAAAACTGTATAATATTTTTCATGGGACAACAACCCCTTTAAGTAAACTGAAGAAAAGAACATCACTTTTGTATTCTTGGTTCTTTTGTTAGCATTACAGGTTGAAGCTTCGTGTGTTCAGCCATTAGACGGTGACGGAGTGCCCACAGACCAAGATGCCCTCGAGAACTATCAAGTACCCACTGGAGACTCATCGGGATAACCAGATATTACACATTTACTTTAGCACGTAAGCATCAAAAATGTCACATCAAGATTTCGATATATTTATTAAGCAAATGTGCCAAAAAAAGAATAACCTACTGTGTCTCGCCTGTCAGGAGGCGTGTCTTAGTGGAAAGGGGTGTGGTCTGGGACAGAACAAAAAATTGGCACAAACTGGTGTAGAATAAAGCTGGCCATACACATTAGCCAGAAGTTGGCCATCAAACTGCCCATACATGTTCAGTGAAACCGGGCGACGGATGAACGATCTCCCTGGGAAAGTGCTCTCAAAGAAAGATCTTTCTTCCATGAACTCTCTCTCTCTCTTTGTTTCTCTTTCCAAGTATCTGATGGAAATATTAGACGCGGCCGACTTCTTTTCAGACGATTGTGATCTGTCATCGGCCGGTCAAGAGTAACTAAACCTTTATAATGATTTTTTTTAATATGATGTCCTTAATAAAACTATTTGTAATGTACTTTATTAAACTATTTTTTATTTTTCTTACTCTTTTACATTCCTAAAGTGCACCATTCACTCTGCGCTTAAAACTCTGTTTTCCATACACGGCTGAGCTGTCACGGAGTACAGAGTTTTAATGGCACAGTGTACGGAGTGTGAAATTTATCAATGGGCAGCAGCAGTGCTATGAGTACGGGCAGGAGTGCTACCCAGAGGATTACTTACTCCTGGCATAATATATAGGTACCCTGTGCCCATGTACTATGCCGGGATTAGCTGAGCGGAGCTGGCTCCTGCTTGTGCCTGCTCCGCTAAGCCACAAGAACTGCATGTCGGCTCTTAGCTTAGCGGATCAGGCAGGAGCCCGCTCTGCTCCGCTAATCCTGGCATAGTACATGGGCACAGGGTACCTATATACTATGCCAGGAGTAAGTAATCCTCCGGGTAGCACTCCTGCCCGTACTCACAGCCCATTAAAGGGGTATTCTCATCTTAGACAATGGGGGTATATCGCTAGGATATGCCCCCATTGTCTTATAGGTGCGGGTCCCAGAACGGAGCGGGGAGCGCTGCGCCTGGAGGACCCCAGGTTTCCGGGGGTCCGGCCACCACCAGGCGCAGCTCCCCGCGCCGCTCATAGAAATGAATGGGAGCTGGGCCGTGCATGCGCGGTGCGCTCCCATTCATTTCTATGGAGCCGACGGAAGTAGCCGAGCCAGCGCTCAGCTATTTTCGGCGGCCCCATAGAAATTAATGGAGGGCGGCTGCGCATGCGCAGTGCGCCCTCATTCAGTTCGGGGGCTCCGTTCTGGAAATAGGTGCGGGTCCCAGCGGTGGGACCCGCACCTATAAGACAATGGGGGCAAATCCTAGCGATATGCCTCTATTGTCTAAAATGAGAATAACCCTTTAATAAAATTTCACACTCCGTACTCGCAGTCCACAGAGAACAGAGTTGTAAGTGCACAGCGGATGGTGCGCTTTAGGGACGTAAAAGAGTAAGAAAAATACAAAATTAATAAAGTACATTAGAAATAGTTTTATTAGGGACATCATATTAAAAACTATTATAAAGGTTTAGTTACTCTTTAAATTTCACCCGATGAACAAAGTTGAAATCCCAACTTTAGCCTAATATGTACGGCCACCTTTAGACAAAACCAGGCATGCTCAACCTGCAGCCCCCCCAGCTGTTGCAAAACTACAACTCCCATCATTCCCGGACAGCCTACAGCTATCATTCTCCAGAGGGGTATGGTGGGAGTTGTAGTTTTACAACAGCTGGAGAGCCACAGGTTGAGCATCCCTGGACAAAACCGTATAACCAAACTCATCATCCAGCCCGAGCCAGTGTGATAAATTTGGCACATTTTTTATATATTTTTTTTTTTTGGATCAGAAAATCTGCCCCAATACGTGATCGGATCCTCCTGGAGTCAGTGTAAACGTTAACCCTTTTCTCTTTTACTTCAATCTTTTGTGAAAGTGTTCAGTTAGCCCATAAAGTGCGGTCATCAGAATAGAAATAACACTGTAGTAGACTCTCTCCGCAGACCTGAACGCACCACATACATCAGAACCCGGTTCGCTATATATCCGTAAAATGTGCAATGATACAAAGCAGAAGATTAGTGCAACAAAAAGTCACAATGCTTGGCAAACACAGATATGAACCCATCGACAAATGATTATAATATTCAAAAAGACATTTCACAGATAACGGTTTTAGAATAACAAAATCTAAACTTCACCCACATCCTGTAGTAATTCCTGCTAATAGGCATTGGGTAAGGAAAAGTCCCATTCCGGGACTGGCAGGAAATTTCACTTCAGTCCCACAGTGAAGTAAATAGCGTCAGTGAGATTCAGCTGACGGCCATCTTGCACGGTTCATTACCAATCCAGGTTCTTAGCGCTAAATTTACTACGATCTGAAATTTGTGATAATCCATCATCTTGGCGGTAGCTGGAACTGAAGGAAAGACGACCTTTCATTTTCTTTTCATTTTCAACTTATCTTTACTTGCCAGTCTCTTCACAGTTAAGGTATATGTGCAAAAAGAAAAAAGTCAATTATGCACAAAAATAAAAACGATAAAAAAAAAAAATATCCTATTTCCTTTGTTTTCTTTCCTTTAAAAATTGCCCATAATAGAAATGATGAATTACGGTAAAACGAGAGTTTCAATGTTCTAGCGAAGGATTTCTGCACGTAATTAAAAAAAAACAAAAAAAAAAAAACAACAGGGTAAGGGCTCATGCACACGAACGTGTGCGTTCAGTGCCCGTGCTGTGGACCGCAATTTGTGGTCCAAAATGCACGGGCACTGACAGTGGGGCCGCCACATTCGGATCGCGGACCCATTCATTCGAATGGGGTCCACGATCCGCACCGCAAAAAGGAGTGCATGCGCTACCTTTTTGCGGTGCGGAGGCACGGCCAGAAACGCCAAGGAAGCACACCGTAGTGCTTCCGTGGTGTTCCGATCCGTGCCTCCGCTCCGCATCTCCGTGATTGCGGAGCCATTGAAGTGAATGGGTCCGTGATGCGGGCTGCCTGTGTATTGCGGACCCGGCGTATGGGGGCCGCAATACAGGCACGGGCCGGCACCGGTCGTGTGCATGAGCCCTAACAACGTCAATAAAACCTCACGTTCGTCCTTACAGTTTCAAGTCTCTGCGTCATTCAAAGAGAAGATCCTTTGGGTCAATGATCGGCAACCCGTGTCCTTACAGAATGGAGCCACGGGATGGTGACCACGTGCAGCAGCTTCAGACCACTGATTTAGGTTAGTTTATAATGGCTACAAAACTCAAACATCTCCTGTTGTCCTTCTAAAGCAAACTTACATCATCATGGGTGATCAGAGTTTGGTTCAGAGGAATCACAGGGGGGGGATCCAGTCCTGATCGCTGTAATACAGACATTAAAATGCAGCTGCATTTACTGCGGTCTTAAAACTGGCCTTAGGCCTGGAAGGTTCCTGAAGTGTCAGTGCGATTACATTCAGAGTTTTCATCACTGCAGTCAGAGGTGAAGTTCTTTTTCCGTTCTGTTTCCAACATGGACGTTGCCGTTCATTTCCCGTACAGAGTCTATCCCCAGATATCCCAGGAGGATGTCGCTCCGCCTGCGAGAAAGATGCAGGATATCTTCCGCCAGTGATTGGACTGTAGTGTAGCTCACTTTATCCAAGTCAAACATGTCCTTTAAATACTGCACTATCTGATGCTGTGGGGAAACACAAGGAGAAACTGGTTATAACACAGCAATAGATGTAGTCAGCAGCCACGTGCCATCATAGAGAATGGGATCTTCTAATATACAGTATACTGGCATAGAATTACCCCAAGGCCATACTATTAGAGAGAATACGGATTGATCTCTGGCTATATATACAGATCACAAAAAAGCAGGAGTCAATATGTACCCAATAATCTCGCAGTTAAATGGTTTTCCGAGATTTTAATATTGACAACCTATCCTCAGGATAAAGCCTCATTCACACGTCCGTGTTCAAATCCGTGAGCAGGTGGTCAGTGAGGCATTTGTGAAAGATCCTTGTTGGGTCCGTGTGTCCGTTTTTTGCTGTCCATGTTGCATCCGTGTTTCACTGACACTGAACAGCTGAAAAATAATTTTCAAAGCATCTCTTCTTAATGATCCGTGAAACATGGATGCAACACGGATGACATCCGTGGTTTTCACGGACTCATTGACTATAATGGGCGTGAGGGATCCGGGAACACGGATCAAGATAGGACATGCATCCGTGCTAAAAAAAAAAAAAAAAACAGAACCACGGACCGTGATGAAACACTGATGTCTGAACACACACATTCAAATGAATGGGGACGTGTGCTGTCCGTGGAGAACACGAACAGCACACGTCCGTGAAACACTGACGTGTGAATAAGGCTTAAGTCATCAATAACAGTTCGGCAGGTTCCAACACCCAGTTGAAGAGAAGGTTGCGCTCTGTGCAAGCGCAGCCTTACCTTCATTGTTTACCTGCTTGCCATCGACATCGCAACGGCAAGCAAGTGTAATTACAAGCCGTCCCCTTCCACTTCTATAGGACGGCTTTGTAGTATACAATAGGAAGGAGCCGTCCTATAGAAGTGAATGGGACGGCTTGTAATTACACCTGTACTACTACTACGATGTCAATGGTGAGCAGGTAAACAATGTAGGGAAGGCTGAGCCTGCACAGAGCAGGGCCTTCTCTTCAAACAGCTGATCGGTGGGGGTGCTGGGTGTCGGACCTCCGCCGATCCTGAGGATAGGTCATCAATATTAAAATCCCAAAAAACCCCTTTAAAGTTACTATAGGTGATTTCTCGCAAACCTTTGCATCTTGTAAATAGTAAAAGCTTGTAACTTTATATGTAGCTAATAGAATTTTCTTCTAATCTGACTATAGGAGACCCCAGCCCACGAATGGATTTCAATGACACTGGATTTACACTGCCCGATAGTCCGGGACGGACATTCCTATGAACATGCGTGCCCAAGAACTAAGCAAAACACTTGTTCGGCAGGTGAAACAATTGTTCATTTGTGCAGCTAAAGGTCCTTTTACACGGAAAGATAAATCGTATTAGCGATCGTAGATGAACGATCGAACGATGCAATGTAAATACCGTTTACACTGAAAGAGAAGTCGTTCACAATCTTCGTACTTTCGGTCGTTTTATAATCGTTATTACGATCGTTCCTTGCTCCTTGCCATAAGCATTACCATTACCATCTGCCAACGACTAAACGATTTTCGTTTAAACTGGAAGATTTTCGAACGATGAACGATTAATTTATTGGCAGGACAAAAGATGCGATCAACGAGAAGCGAACGAAATCTCGTTCGTCGTTAAATCGTTACCCGTGTTTATACACAACAATAATCGTGCAAATCTGAACGTTTGAACGATTATTTGAACGATAATCGGCTCGTGTAAAAGGGCCTTAAGGCTACTTTCACACTAGCGGCAGCACGGATCCGGCACCTAAAAGCAGCGCTCCGGCCCCACACATGTTAACACACACATTGGAACAAGACACAGACATACATACAGCCTTAGGCTACTTTCACACTAGCGTTTTTAAATTCCGGTATTGAGTTCCGTCATAGGGGCTCAATACCGGAAAAAAACGCTTCAGTTTTGTCCCCATTCATTGTCAATGGGGACAAAACTGAACTGAAGACAACGGAATGCTCCTGAAAGCATGCTGCGGTTTGCTCTCCGGTCCAGGCATCCGCACCAAGACGGATCCGGAATGACCCCCAATGCAAGTCAATGGGGACGGATCCGTTTGGTGTGGACACACCAGTAATCCGGATCTGTCCTCCATTGATTTGCAATGGGGGGTCATTCCGGATCCGGCTACATACATAGATACATACATCCAGACATACATGCATACATACATACTCACATACTCCAGGGACGCCGGCAGCATGTCTTCACGCACCTCCTGCGCGCAGCTATGACGTTTCCCCACTGCGCCCAGTAGAGGGCGCTGTGGGGAATCGTCATCACTGCGCGCAGGAGGCGCGTGAAGACGTTCTGCCGGCGTCCCTGATGTATGTGAGTATGTATGTGAGTATGTATGTGTGTATGTATGTCTGTGTCTTGTTCCAATGTGTGTGTTAACATGTGTGGGGCCGGAGCGCTGCGCGGCTCCACACATGTATCAGCGGCAGTACGGATCCGTCGGCACCCTTTAGGTGCCGGATCCGTGCTGCCGCTAGTGTGAAAGTAGCCTAAGTTATTGCTTCTGATCAGCAGATCGTGCTGTGTCGTCAGTGATCTGCTGCCAAGATCTGTATGGGGATGGGTGATAGCAGCAGCCTTCGCTCATCCTCATACTGTGCAGGTGATTGCTGCAGCAGGATACCATGGGAGAGAATTATTCAACTTTTCTGGAAAAGTGGGCTTGGTATGGAGAGGTCTTGGCCTCGCACGGCCTTACTCCATATTTGTACATTATAGCTTACATCTCTGCCAGCGCACGTGCTCAGGATACCGTCTGTTGAAAAACACAGATAAAATCTAATTTCTGTCAAAATAAATGTATAATATAGCTCACCTTAAAGAAATTGCATATTTCTGTTAAATTTTCTTTTGGACCAAGAAATCCATATGCCAATATGGGGCTGACATGCTCCGATACGGAGTAAAAATGTGATATGAAACCATCTGGGACCTGATAAAGTAGAATAGGTTAGTATATGTTTTTCTAACTTTTCTAGGAGCGACCAATCAAACACCTATAAAACGTGTTAATGTCAGATATTTTATCATGGCAAAATGATGACATGAGGACTTACATGGAATATATTTTGGCACGCTCCCCAAAGGATTACTCCCCCTAAAATACCCACCCATATAAACATGAAAGCTCAGGTAAACCTAAATGTGCATCATTTTCCAAATGCATGTATCCTTACCATGAGTAGTCTCCTTTTTGCTTTCAAAACCGACCAGCAAGCTGTCGCCAAGGCCTGGAGTGAATAAATAATGAGAAAACGTCAATTGATATGTGATTTATATTACCTATATATCAAATAATTTACTTACAGCTCCGACATATTCCACAGACGTGAATATGATGGAACAGATGGTGCTCTTGGTCGGATTCGAACCCAGGACCACCGCGGTGCAAGGCACCAGTGCTATCCACTGAGCCGCCATGCTGACCAAATAATTCACTTTTTTCTTATGACTTATTACCATATACACCATAAGATTATGATCAGTCTGCCCTCCACATAGAGGGGTTGTGTAGCACTAGTAGATTAATGACCGATCCTCGATATCAGATAGGCGGGGGTCCGACTTCCAAGGCCTTCGCCAATCAGGTTTGAAGAGGCAGCATCCCGGGAGTAGGACCCCCGCCTATCTGATATCGATGACCTATCCTGGAGATAGGACATCAGTATGCTAGCGCAGTTCAACCCCATTAAAGGGGTTGTCTCGCTTCAGTAAGTGGCATTTATTATGTAGAGAAAGTTAATACAAGCCACATACTAATGTATTGTGATTGTCCATATTGCTTCCTTTGCTGGCTGGATTCATTTTTCTATCACATTATACACTGCTCGTTTCCATGGTTACGACCTCCCTGCAATCCATCAGCAGTGGTTGTGCTTGTACATTATAGGAAAAAGCAGCAGCCTATGTGCGTTCCCATGGTCCCAGCCACCAGATAGGTCACGGATTTTTCCTATAATGTGCAAGCACAACCACCACTGCTGGATTGCGGGGTGGTCTGTAACCATGGAAACGAGAAGTGTATAATATGATGGAAAAATGAATCCAGCCAGCAAACGAAGCAATATGGACAATCACAATACATTAGTAAGTGCCTTGTATTAACTTTCTCTACATGATAAATGCCACTTACTGAAGTGAGACATCCCCTTTAATCCCTGTGCATAGACAGTCCTGGTCCACCCAGTCAGCACCACTCTCTGGTGGCAGGGAGCGCTGCTGTGAAGGTAGTGCACTGCTCAAAGGGATTGTCTCACTTTAACGGCTTATCTCCTATCCACAGGACAGGGATAAGTATCTGAACTGTCAGGGTCCAACTACTGGGATGAGACCCCCACCAATAACAAGAATACAGTGGCAGAGTCCTCCCATTCTTGTGATTAGTGGAGGCCCAGTGGTTGGACCCCAAATGCTCAGGTATTTAGCGCCTATTCTGTGTCCGTTTTTAGTAAATACCCTTATTCCAAATGAAGTAACAATTACTTTGAAGAACTTTGCACCATTCCTCTGTTATTCCTATTGGAACTGAATTGACAAGATGATCAAATTAATAAGTTTCTACACAGCGCCATCGCCGGTCCCTTTGATTGACATACAGTGCCTTGTGAAAGTATTCGGCCCCCTGGAACTTTTCAACCTTTTGCCACATTTCAGGCTTCAAACAAAAAGATATAACATTTTACATTTTTAGTGAAGAATCAACAACAAGTGGGTCACAATTGTGAAGTGGAACGAAATTTATTGGATTATTTAAACTTTTTTGTAATAATAAAACTGAAAAGTGGGGCGTGCAAAATTATTCGTCCCCCTTGCATTAATACTTTGTTGCGCCACCTTTTGCTGCGATTACAGCTGCGGTCGCTTGGGGTATGTCTTTATAGGTTTTGCACATCTAGAGACTGAAATTCTTGCCCATTCTTCCTTGCAAAACAGCTGGAGCTCTTTGAGGTTGGATGGAGACGTTTGTGAACAGCAGTTTTCAGCTCTTTCCACATATTCTCAGTTGGATTCAGGTCTGGACTGTGACTCGGCCATTCTAAGACCTGGATACCTTTATTTTTGAACCATTCCATTGTAGATTTTGCTTTATGTTTGGGATCATTGTCTTGTTGGAAGATAAATCTCCGTCCTAGTCTCAGGTCTTGTCATCCAGAATGGTCCTGTATTTGGCTCCATCCATCTTCCCATCAATTTTAACCATCTTCCCTGTCCCTGCTGATGAAAAGCAGGCCCAAACCATGATGCTGCCCCCACCATGTCTGACAGTGGGGATGGTGTGTTCAGGGGGATGAGCTGTGTTGCTTTTACGCCAAACATATCGTTTTGCATTGTTTCCAAAAAGTTGGATTTTGGTTTCATCTGAGCAGAGCACCTTCTTCCACATGTTTGGTGTCTCCCAGGGGCTTGTGGCAAACTGTAAACCAGACTTTTTATGGATATCTTTGAGAAATGGCTTTCTTCTTGCCACTCTTCCATAAAGGGCAGATTTGTGAAGTGTTGGACTGATTGTTGTCCTATGGACAGACTCTCCCCCCTCAGCTGTAGATCTCTGCAGTTCATCCAGAGTGATCATGGGCCTCTTGGCTCCATCTCTGATCAGTCTTCTCCTTGTTTAGAGGGACGGCCGGGTCTTGGTAGATTTGCAGTGGTCTGATACTCCTTCCATTTCAATATGACGCTTGCACAGTGCTCCTTGGGATGTTTAAAGCTTGAGAAATCTTTTGGTATCCAAATCCGGCTTTAAACTTCTCCACAACAGTATCAGGGACCTGCCTGGTGTGTTCCTTGGTCTTCATGATGCAGAACCCTGAGACTATCACAGAGCAGGTGCATTTATACGGAGACTTGATTACACACAGGTGGATTCTATTTCTCTTCATCAGTCATTTAGGACGACATTGGATCATTCAGAGATCAGAGATCAACTTCTGGACTGAAAGGAAATAGGACAAATAATTTAGCACGCCCCACTTTTCAGTTTTATTATTACAAAAAAAAAGTTTAAATGATCCAAAAAATTTCGTTCCACTTCACAATTGTGACCACTTGTTGTTGATTCTTCACCAAACATTTAAAATGTTATATCTTTTTGTTTGAAGCCTGAAATGTGGCAAAAGGTTGAAAAGTTCCAGGGGGCCGAATACTTTCGCAAGGCACTGTACATTAACAGAACGAGTTGCTATCAGAGAAACCCTACTGCCCCGCACAGTGACATCCGCACTAGTATAATGTTCATTCTTCTTGCTTACTGTCTCCTTGAAGCTGTCAGACAACCAGCGGTTCCGCAGTACAGCAATCACCGAGCTGGGAGGGTTTTCTAGGTCCTCAAAGGCATCCATTAGGATAAAATCCAGCGCAATGTCAAAGAAATTCATACAGACCACCTGAAAGAGGAAGAAGGGGTTTCGCTTGGTGCAAATTGATATTGAAGCTAGAGACAGAGCAGCCTCAAGCTGGCCAAACACTAGCTATTCTCTCCACCCCCCCATAATACACATGCATGCAATCTCGATGGGGGTAAGGGGAATAACCTCGCTGCCAGACACCTGAGAACAGAAGCATCAGGTATTTTAAAATTGAACATGCCTGACCCCTCGTTCCCTCGACTTTGGGGTAGAGGCGGGACATCCTCATAAACATCAGATGGCTGGCAGGTACACCAAAATCGGAAGGTTCAGAGGACATTCATCTAATTTGTATAACCACCTTAAAACCCTGTCCCTTTACCCAAACATCCATACTGTAGTCTAAGCCTATAGAGAGATATGGTCTTTCACATTTTCCCAATAAATTGTCATTTTGAAGCAGAACAACTCCATTGAATCCTATGGGCCTAGATTTAATGCCCAGCTCCGTCGCCCACCCTTAAAGTAGCCCTCCCACAAAAAAAAAATTAATTCTCTGGCCTGTACATGAAACGTACATGATGTAAACTGTAGTTTATCCCCTGTGAGTTATCCCCTCCCTTCTAATCCTCAGCTGTGTCTTGTGACCAACTGACGCAAGACAGGAAGTCAGTTACTTCTCTATTCATTCCTATGAGACGGACATTGAGGCTCCCATAAGAATACATAGAGATACCGACTTCCTGTGATATTTGGAGAGTCAGTGTGTTGGTCACATGACACAGCTGAGGATCAGAAGGGAGGTTATAACTCACAAATACTGATAAGAACATTACCTTCACTACAGTTTACATCATGTACCTTTCTAACAGGTCAGAGAATAAAATTTTTGTGGTAGTGTCTCTTTAAAGACCTGATAATCCTGAATGTTCAGCCGCCTGACACATGATGAGCTCTAATGACGATGGGGAAAAGACACTTCCCAACAAGCAGTCAGGAGGGGACTGCCGCTACCCCTACTGTGTTTCCCGTCCTTTCGGCGCCCATAAGCAGCTCATGCGATAACCGTGCCCTGTTTGTATGAATCCACAAGACGCCCCTATGGGAGACTTCTTGTTGCAATCGTACGTGTTTTTATTGCCGTCCTCTCCCTTGATACGGCGTCCTGATCTCTGCCTAATAAGAGCAGATAATTACAGCTGCATAACAAGAGCTGTTTAGTCAGATTACTGCCTTACATCATCAGCCGTAATTCAGAAGGGAGACACTGTGGGACTGCAAGAAGCTTACGGGAATACTTCCCCCCAGTACATCTGTGCCGATACGTACTGGAAGCGTGTGCAGAGCTGACATACACACTGGTGTCTTCCTGGCCGGAGTTCATCCTAATGAGCGAATGTGTACAGGGAAGCATGTGGATGGGACTAATAGGATTATTTATCCACTGAAACTACTAAAGATGATATATTTTGCCTATAACATGGATGCTCAACCTACGGCCCTCCAGCTGTTGCAAAACTACAACTCCCAGCATGCTCTAATAGCTGTAGGCTGTCCAGTCATGCTGGGAGTTGTAGTTTTGCAACAACCGGAGAGCCGCAGGTTGAGCATCCCTGGCCTATAGTATATAGATTAACATGGCTACTGATGGCCAATATCAGTAAGGACCCTTGTCAGCAGGATCAACCATGTTAAACCAGACAGTGTCTGGTAGGGTTGATCCTGCTGGTTAAAATGATAACTTCTTGGAAAAATCAGTTGCGGAGTTCCCAAGAAGATACTTTTATTCCTTATGCAAATGAGGGCTTCAGTGCACCTTGGTGCACTTGAGCTTCTCAGCTATCCAGTGCTGGCCATGCACCTGGTGCACTGAAACCCTAGTTTGTGCATAATGAACAGAAGACCTTTTTTTGTCCCTCGGGAACGCCACAAAGACATCATCAGGATCAACCCTACCAGGCAGTATGCCTGAACTAATAGGATTGCTGCTGCTGGCAGGTAGGGGGTCATTTATGATTAGTTATACGCCACTTTTTGGTGTATATCTGACGCAGATTCGGTCACAGAGGGGATTTGCGACGAAATCTGCGACTTCTTCCCTTTCCACGCCACGTACGCCAGTTCTAAAAAAGAAAAAGGGGGCGAGGGTGGGCCGGCAGGCCCGTCTCATTTATCCTTTTTTTATGCCAGTTTTTGGCATAGAAAATTATCTAAATCTACACCGGCAAGGGAGCTGGCATAGATTTAAGGCTGTTATATATCTATGTTATATAGAGGATAGGTCATCAATATTAGATCGGCCAGGGTCCGACACCCGGCACCTCCACCGATCAGCTGTGGGGTGTCGGAAGCCGCTGATCTGATAGTGATGAAATACTGGATTCTAATTCCTAAAACTAGCAATAGCCAACCTTTCACCCTGTCAGGCTGGTTTTTCTTGCATGTCCAGCACACCTCAGCATTCCTGTGCTTGCCCCAGAGGGAATATTATTCAGGAATTTCTGGTATGGGTCTTTATATGGATACATAGACGGCTGGTGTGTGGTGTGCCAGGCTATTGTGATGGGGTACACAGGGATCTGATCTTTATCACCCGCAAAACCAGTTCCATTGTGCAGATCCCAAGGACCCGTATCACAGCTTGTTGTCGTAGCCTGCGAACAGCCATAATGTCAGATGGCGGTATATAAAACACATTCCATCAGTAAGTGACCAGTCAGGATGCGCCACATTATAGTCAGTGACTAAAATATGGATAAAATGTGGGCCCAGAGAGCGATAGGAGAGGAAGACACACAAGACAATAGAAGTCAATCCACCAGTATTAATATGACACCGTTACACATTGGTGATATTAATATTTGATACCTTCTTTTACATCTACCCTCAGAATAGATCAGCAATATCTGACCTATTTTGAGGGTAGGTCATCAGTGGCACCCCCATCGAACAGCTGTTTGAAGGGGTTGCAGTGCTCAGCCGAGTGCCTTGGTCTCCTCCTTGGCCAGTGACGTCACGTCCATTAGTACCACGGCCATTGTGCATCTCAGTCCCATCTGAGTGAATGCGAATGGGCTGCAATACCAAGAACAGCCGTTTTATAATGTATGGTGCGGTTCTTGTTATGCTAAGAGGTGGACGACGACTGTTGGGGGTGCTGGGATATGTCCCCATCCCCACTGATCAGAGATCTTGTGGATAGGTCAGCTCTATTAAAGTCCCAGAAAACTGCATTAACCCCCTAACTGTTTTGCCAGCTCCAGCAGTGGGAAAAGTAGCTAACTGGAGGGGGAAGGGCTGCTTTAGATGCTGCTACCTCCTGAATGGTAGTAGCTAGAAACATGCAACTGGTCTTGTTTGAAAGCTGACATTCCAAGCTTTCAGACAATACTGAAAATATGTTCAGCAATATGTTCAGGACAGAGAAAGATACTGATATCACTGATAGAAATCGGGATGCTGTGAATGCAGCTGAAAATGAAAGTGAAAACATGTTTTACTCGCGATTATTCCCGACTTGATTTCTAACAGTGATTTCCTCTCTGTTGCTTGGACTTTAGCCTTAGACTTTTGGTATGAACTGGAAAGCCAGCTTTCAGACAAGACCAGTTGCATGTTTCTAGCTGCTACTATTAAGGAGATATCACCTTCTACAGCAGCCCCCCCCCTCCACCTACTTTTCACACCGCCCGAGCTGGACAGTTAGGTGGTTAAAGGGTTATTCCAGCCAAGGCAAGTGACATTCAGTAGGACAGGCTGTTAGTCCAACTGCTGAGACCCCGTCGATTTTTCCCTGCACAGCTCCTGGCTAGGGACTGAACCGGTGCTCAGCCACTTTTAAAGGGGCTGTGCACTAATTTCCAGACCTTTGAGAATGGCGGGACCCACATTGGTGATCATACTTACCTGATCCCCGATGCTGGGTCCCAGCTTGTTCTCTCCCTGACCTCCACTGCTTGTCTTGTGTCCCTCCACTTAAACTTCAAGTTTGACGCCGCTGCAGCCAATCAGTGGCCGTAGAGGTGATCGGCTCCTCTTGCGTCTCGTGAACATTTGACACGACCCATGCGGAGCAGCGGCGTCAAACAGAAAGTTTACATGTAGGGATCCAAGACATGTGGCAGAGCCTCTGGGAATCAGGTATGAATTATCACCAATGTGGGTCCCGGTAGTCTGAGAGGTCTGGAAATTAGTGCGCAACGCCTTTAAGTGAATAGGGCTGAAGGTTCAGAACCTGTCCACTGCCTAGACAGTCATGGTTCTGCATTAAAAGCTTAGAAGAAGCTGCAATGCTCCAGAGAGCGCCATGGACAATTCACTTAGCAAACAGTGGGGGAGCAGCTGTTGAACCCCACTAATCCGTATGTGGTGGTTTATCCCGGCCATAGGCTATCACTTGCCAGGATGGAACAACCCTTTAATCCTGTCCAAAGCCTTAAACCCCTCATGGGGGACTATAGAAAACCTCAGTCTGTATTGGGCTCTTTGAAAGTTTGACACTAAAGTAAAGTTTCCTTACCCCACGTCCTTCAAGTTCCTTCTGCGTGGTGGGCCACGTCTCCTCCTTTGACGCGTACAGCAGCATCTCTCGATAGTTCTCAATGAATCCCTTGGGGTTCTAGAGATTCACAATATAAAGATCTTGCTCAATAAGGGTTCAGACCTAATAGACCTGACCTACGTGCACAATGGTCCGATACCTTCTCTGCTTTCACCATAAGTCCCGTCACCATCTGCTTTCCGACTTCACCAAAAAATAGCTGATTTCCTTCATCCTGGAGTAACAGCTGCAACAAAAAAAATCCACATTGGCTTTTTATGCCTCTCACACGGATAAAGGTACTTCAGCTAGGAAACGACATGTTGGCTCAGATACCTTGAAGGCTTGACGGACGCAGTGGAGTTTGGCCAGGAAGTCCTGGTCGTTGTAGCATCCCAACAGCTCGGTCCTAAAAATATAAAATGCCTTAAATCACAAAGTGGTCAAACATGAAGGTGAAGACAGAGTAATATTCAGAAATTACTGCAATTTCACATCTACTTCAACATCGTACGGAAAATGTATTAAAACTGGTGCAAAGGAAAAGTGGAACTGTTGTCCATCGCAACCAATCACTGGTCATTCACATGAAATGTTCCTCTTTTTGGGTACAGATCCACCAATTCCTGGGCTCCTTTTCTGCCATCCAAGATGGCCGCACCGCCTCTCAGACCACCTGATGCACACTTTGCATTTGGTAGTTCAAGACGCTTCCTTCTTGTCTAGCCCTGCTCTTCGATTGGCCAGCACTGCCGTGCCAGCCAATCAGAGAGTGTCTTGTACTATCACATGCAAAGTGTACATGGTCTGACGGCCATCTTGGATGACAGAAGAGAAGCCCAGGAATTGGCGGATCTGTAGCCAAAAAGATGAAAAGAAGGTCACCATGTAAGTGTTCTGTTCGCACCACAGTTAGAAGAATATTCCCATCTGGGACAACGGTGGCATATTGCTAGGATATACCATCAATGCCACGTCTGGGACTGCTCCTATCTATTCCAGGATTTTAAAGAAGAACTCCCACAAAAAATTTTATTCTCTGACCTGTTAGAAAGGTGCATGATATAATCTGTAGTGAATGTTATTTTCTTATCAGAGGCTGAAATTGAGAGTTTCCACTCTCTTCTTATTGTAGCTGGGTCATGTGACCAACTCCCTGACCTCCAACTGACCCAGGACAGCAAGCCAGTCACTTCTTTATTCATTCCTATGAGACTGAAAGTGAGCCTCCCATAGGAATGAATAGAGAATTAGACTTCCTGTCCACACGCAAGTCTCTGTGTGAGTTGGTGGGTCTAATTCCTAGTCACATGACACAGATAAGAATAAAAATATAAACAGATAAAAATTCAGCTACTGGTAACAAAATAACATTCACTACAGATTACATCATGTACATTTCTAGCAGGACATGGAACACATTTTTTTGCGGGAGTTCTTCTTTAATACAGATTGCCTATCTGCAGAATAGGCCACCAATATGACAATGGTGGGAATCCGAAACCACGCGCAACCTTGGATCAGCTGTTCATAAGTAGCCATGAAACTTGTGCAGTAGACGGAGCTTCTAACTGCAGCACTGCTCCCATTCTCTTCAGTGAAAGCAGCACTGTGGTCGCAGGTCCGTCAACTACAATGGACAGAGCTAGTCTGAAACAGCGGACTGGTGATCTGACATTGATGGCCTATCCCAGTGATGACTAACCTCCGGCACTCCAGCAGTGGTGAAACTACAACTCCCAGCATGCTCCACTCATTTCTATGGAGTTTTGAGAACAGCCAAGGAAATGTGCATCTCAGGAGTCGTAGTTTTACTGCAGCTGGAGAGCCGGAGGTTAGCCATCACAGGAATCCTGAGGAAAGGCCTTCAGTATTAAAATCCTAGAAGACCTCTTGAAGGCTATATTCACATGATTCAATTGTCACACAGATTTCAATTGCGTGACGTTGTGGCAGTTCAAACTGAGAATCCGCAGCGTAAATGCAAGTATTCGGCATCAGATTTTTCCACACTACAAAGTCTTGGCTGAAGACTCTTACCTCACTGTCCGGCAGGTTACTTCCCCACATTTAACCAGTTTCATTGCCTCTTCATAGGCTGCTGCAGGCTTGGCTGGTACAAATGGGCCTTCATTCAACTGTATAGACTCGAAAAGCTGAGAGGCAAATGTGTCGCCATTAGAACTCGTGTACATTAAAGAATAACGTGGGCATGAAGATCCCCATACAAGAGCGAAACGTATCAAATCTATTGCTAAGGCTTCATTCACACAACCGTATGTGTATTGCGGTCCGCAAAAAAACGGATGACGTTCCGTATGGCATCCGTGTTTCTGTTTTTTTTGCGGATCCATTGTAACAATGCCTATCCTTGTCAGCAAAACGGACAAGAATAGGACATGTTCTATCTTTTTTGCGGAACGGAAATATGGACATACGGAAACGGAATGCACACGGAGTACCTTCTGGTTTTTTTGCGGACCCATTGAAATGAATGGTTCCGCATACGGTCCGCAAAAAAAAAAACGGAACGGACACGGAAACAAAATACGGTCGTGTGAATGAAGCCTAATTAAAAGTGAAGGCGATGCCACTAATAACCCAATTCTTTTCATTTTCAAAAAAAGGCCTTTGAAAAACGACAGCTGGGACTGTGGCTCCACTTTCCCCTTTCACTAGTTTTTACAAATCTTTCTCAATGAAGTTTCCAGTATCTAACCTAATAAAATTCTGAAGTTTTGTGTAACAGATGTAATTATATATATATTTTCTTATTTTCTCTTGTGTTGTGTCCTGGCAGATAGGTAGTGGAATAAGACGGGAGCCTAAAAGAGACAGTGGATGCAAAGTCAGAGGAGGAAGGTAGGAAGAAAGAAGAGATACAGAAGCTTCCTCTTGTGCACATTGTCCCTGAGCCCTGTGTTTAATGTATGTGTACATTAAACATATTCTATACGGTAAGGTTTTCATTGTGCAATTGTCGACCTCTTGTACTAATGCCTTGGGCCAAACACACTCAAGTAAGAGAAAAAAAAAAGGAAGCTACTAGGGAGAAGGACAGAGAGAAGTATCCCCATGTGACTACATTAAAATGACTCACTAGGGCCAGTGGAGAAGTCGAGAGGAACTGGTGGTAACTTCTTCACGGGCGCCCTACTAGTTTACATCAGGCGAGTCATTTATTTTATTAGCGATACCAGCTCTTTCCACAACATGCCAACCTGATACTCCCAATCCATTTGAAACTAAGGGAGCGTATAACACGGCATTCTCATCCAGACCCAGTGTAAAGCCGTGAGGTGTGTACGCTGGGAACGTTTCACCTCTATCTAAATGCTGTCCCCTGTCTATAAACACAGAGCCCCTTCAAAATGGGCCTACATACATACCCGGACCCTTAGGGTGTATTCACACTGCTCACAGGCTCCCACATTAAATAAAAAAAAAAAATGGTATAATGTCCAGTATGTTTTTTACAGGATTCCGCTACATAGAATATAATAGTTTACTATGCTATACTATTCAGCAAAAAAAAAAAGAAAAAAAAAGGAACTGGGATTTATGTATATGCCAGGAGTGTAAATACATCCGTAGGGCTCATGCACACAAATGTATTTTCTTTCCCCGTTTGTTCCGTTTTTTTGCACTCCCTATGCAGAACCATACATTTCAATGGGTCAGCGGAATTTACTCTGTTTGCATTTCGCTTCCGCAAAAAAAAATAGAACATGTCCTATTATTGTCCGCATTATGGACAAGGATAGGACTGTTCTATTAGGGGCCGGCTGTTCCGTTCCGCAAAAAATATGGAATGCAAGTCATCCGTATTTTTTGTGGATCCGTTTTTTTGCGGACTGCAAAATACATACTGTCCTGTGTATAAGCCCAATCTAAGGCTCAGCGATGTGCTCGGCTGACGGTACACAATGTACAATCTGTCAGTGGTACAGCTCAGATAGGAAATACGGGGTAAAACTTGCATGGAAGTAAGGGCAGTCAGAAGTGAGCGGCTTAGGATCGGGTGGAAATGTTGTGTAATGTAACTGATGTACATGTCCATCACCTCTGCTGCCGAGAAGAAGGACTCATCGGATATGGTGCTTATTTCGTCATCCATTTGCAGCTGCCTTCTGCCCTCCAGTAAAGGGAACATCAGGGCTCCTTCTGTTTGGAGAAAGGACATGCTTTACTGAAAGGTATGATTACTAAATTCACAGATATTTTAGTACATTTCCATTGTGATACCGAACACTGACTTTGGGGTTTTTTTTGTATTCTAGTTTGCCAATTAGGCTTCATTCACACGACCGTATTATGTTTCCGTGTCCGTTCCGTTTTTTTTGCGGAGCCATTCATTTCAATGGCTCCGCAAAAAAAATGGAAGGTACTCCGCGTGCATTCCGTTTCCGTATGTCCGTATTTATGTTCCGCAAAAAAGATAGAACATGTCCTATTCTTGTCCGTTTTGCTGACAAGGATAGGCATTGTTACAATGGATCCGCAAAAAAAACGGAAACACGGATGACATACGGAACGCCATCCGTTTTTTTTGCGGATCCGCAATTTGCACATACAGTACATATATTCGAAAGTTGTCAGGTTTGGCTAACAATAGCGTAATGTGTATGGTGGTCTTTAGTCAGCTGAGGAACCATGCTATTTTAAAGGCTATGTACACCTTTGGGTACATTTTTTTTTTTTTTTATGATTGGATTTTTGGGGCTAAAAATAATTTTTTTAAAAAATTGGCCTTTATTAAAAATATTTAGCCGTTCTGTCACAAAGGGTTAACTGTTTTTCTAGCTTTGTGAAGGCTACTTTCACTTTGTGCCGGTCATCTAATAATTCATTAAAGAAGAACTCCCGCAAAATGTTTAATTCTCTGACCTGTTAGAAAGGTGCATGATATAATCTATAGTGAATGCAATCTTCTTATCAGAGAATGTAATTGTGAGTAATAACCTCTCTTCTTATTGTAGCTGGGTCATGTGACCAACTCCCTGACCTCCAACTGACCCAGGACAGGAAGCCAGTAACTGCTCTATTCATTCCTATGAGACTGAAAGTGAGGCTCCCATAGGAATGTATAGAGAATTAGACTTCCTGTCCACACATAAGTCTCTGTGTGAGTTGGTGGGTCTAAATCCTAGTCACATGACAGATAAGAAACTTCAGGATGATATAAGTCAAAAATACAGACACTGGTAAAAAAATGACATTGACTACAGATTATATCATGTACATTTCTAGCAGGACATGGAATAAAAATTTTTGCGGGAGTTCTTCTTTAAAAGTCAAACATTTATTTAAAGGGAACCTGTCACCTCCAACACACACATAAAACTGCCAGCATTACCTTAAATTAGGCTCCAGTGTGTTCCTAATCATGCCTTTCATGCAGTAATTTGATCCCCCAAACTTCATGAAAACCTGGTTTTATTTCGCCATCTATGCTCTCTCTGCAGTCAGCTTGAAGTCAAGGGGGCAGCGGCCTCCTTGCTTCAAGTAATGTAAAGCACACCCCTTTTGCCACTGATTGACGTCCTCTGTGTGGCCCTGGCTCCTGTGCTCCGCTGGCTTTCATCTGCCTACTGTGCATGCTCTGGAAGCTCCAGCGAGCGCACACGCCCGCCCGCATGTCCGTCCTCTCGTACGCACGCCTGCCCGCATGTCCGTCCTCTCGTACGCACACCTGCCCGCCCGCATGTCCGTCCTCTCGTACGCACACCTGCCCGCCCGCATGTCCGTCCTCTCGTACGCACGCCTGCCCGCCCGCATGTCCGTCCTCTCGTATGCACGCCTGCCCGCCCGCATTTCCTGAGCGTGATCACTGGCTGCAGAGGCGGAGCGCAGGAACCGGGGCCGGGATTGTGCAGCAAGAAGGCCACACAGAGGACGTCAATCAGTGCTAAAAGGGGTGTGCTTTACATGACTTGAAGCAATGAGGCCGCTGCCCCCTTGACTTCAAGCTGACTGCAGAGAGAGCATAGATGGCGAAATGAAACCACGTTTTCATGAAGTTTGGGGGATCAAATTACTGCATGAAAGGCATGATTAGGAACACACTGGAGCCTAATTTAACCCTTTCACTCCCGGAGGTTTTTTCGGTCATGCATTTTCGTTTTGCGCTCCCTGCCTTCAAACAGCCATAACCCTTTTATTTTTCTGTTCACATAGCTGTATGAGGGCTTGTTTTTTGCGGGACAAGTTGTACTTTCCAACGCCACCATTTAATATTGCATATGGTGTAGTGGAAAGCGGGAAAAAAATTCCAAACCGGGTGAAATTGCAAAGAAAACGCTATTCCGCTACAGTTCTACGGGTTTCTTATTTACAGCGTTCGATGTGCATTAAAACTGATCCGTTACTTTCATTCTACTGGTCAGTACGAATCCGGCAATACCTAATATGTATAGTTTTTCCTGCGTTTTCATAGTGATAAAATAATTAGAAAGTTGCCCTTTTTTCTTTTTTCCTTGTCACATCTTGACCCCTATAACTTTTTTGTATTTATGTGTACAGAGCTGTATGGGGGCTCATTTTTTGCGGGACGATCTGAAGTTTTTATTGATACCATTCTGGGGTGTGTATGACTTTTTGATCACTTTTTATTTAATTTTTTTTAGAAAAAAAAAGCGACAAAACAGCAAATCGCCATTTGGACGCTTTTTTCCGCCACACAATTCGCCGTATTGAATTTTTTTTTTTATATTTTAAAAGTACGGGCGTTTTCGGTCACGGTGATACCCATGATGTCTATATTTATTGTTATTTAGGTATTTATTTTTTAATTATACGGAAAGGGGGGTGATTTGAACTTTTATATCTTTTTTATTTTTTTTATATATTTTTAACATTTTTTTTTTTAATTTTTTTTTTACTATTTGAAAGCTCAAATATGGGCTTATATATTGTGGCTTTTTTTTTTTCCTTTATGAGCAATCAGGGATTTTCTAGACTCAGAAATCCAAGAATTGCTCATTTCTTATCCTGGCCTGCCATCTAGTGGCCAGAATAAGAATTGCACTTTGAAAACTGTAATCCTCACCAGCGAGGATTACAGTTTTCATACGGTGTATAGACACCTCGATTGGCCACACGGGGTGTCTGTACACCACCTGGAAGCGAACGCTTCCGGGTTCAGACGAAACTAGATGCCGTGATCACGTGTGATCACGGCATCTAGACGCCCAGGAAGACGCCGCCGATGGCGGTAAGTAGCGGCAAGTCTCTGCTGTTAGAAACAGCAGAGACCTGCCGGCCATGATGCCCGCCGCACTTGCGAGCGGGCGCCATGTGCCCGCATCGCCCCAGCGCCGTACATGTACGGCGCTGGGAGTGTAAGGGTTAAGGTAATGCTAGCAGTTTTATGTGTGTGTTGGAGGTGACAGGTTCCCTTTAAGCCACATTCTTATCAGTAGAATAGGAACTGAGCTTTAGTAGGATAGGAACTTTAGTGTTTATAAGGTCAGAGATCACAGATAAAGAGCGCCGTCAGCTCCCTGATTGATGGAAAAGAGAGAAAATACAGATCCTGCCTAGTAGATAAACTCAAAGATGCGCAGGGAAAACGGCTCATCATTTTTAATAAAGACCAATTTAAAAAATGATTTTTAGTTCAAAATGAGTACAATGCAATAATAAAAACAACTGCCACCAAAGGTGTACATAGCCTTTAAATGTTAGTATTTAATGCTACACGGAAAACACAATCAGGATCTTGATGCCATCCTTGGAATTCATTCAGGTATCTAGTAAATGAAAGGGTGACACCTCCATTAGATAAATATTTCCTAATATAATTGCCTTTTCCATCATCCTGAAAATTCGGAGCAATGATATTTTAGGGATATCAGTCACACTGTACAACACCTGAAGAGGGACAAGCTTTTATCCATCCTCACCCAGATCCATCAGCATGGCATCAGGAGGAATGCTTGTTCCAAATTCTTCCTGCAAATTGTAGGCACGGCTCAGCAAGGTCTCTAACTTTTCCGCAAAGTCTTTGCTCTGGGACGTCTAGAATAAAGAACGGAGAAGGATATTGGTGTTAAATGGGTTGTGCAGCCAGTAATATTCATGGCTTATCCTCAGGATAAGTCATCAATATCTGATCGTTGGGGGCACCATCAGCTGTTTGAGGAGGAGGCGGCATTCGTACGAGCAATACTTCCTCTTCAAGATTACACTGCACGTTGTCCCGGAGGCGCATGCAATTACATGTGCTCATAACACTGGAACAAGCACTTGTAATTACACTGCGCCACCAAGATTTCCAAGATTTCTTGAAGAGGATGGGGCGCTCGTACGAATGTCGCCACCTCCTCTTCAAACAGCTAATCGTCAGTGGTGCCAAGAGTCGGACCCCCACGATCAGATATTGATGACCTATCCTGAGGTTACCGTTATCGATATTACTGTCAGACAGTGCAGAAACAAATACATAAACCCAACACGAGGTTATACATGACATTAAAACCACCTGCCTAATAGTGTACAGGGGCCACTAAAACAGCTCTGACCCATCAAGGCATGGACTCCACAAGTCCTCTGAAGGTATCCAGTGGTATCTGGCACAAAGACAATAGCAGCAGATCCTTTAAGCTGTGAGGTAAGGCGTCAGTAGATCAGACTCATTTTTCAAGCACATCCCACAGATACTCAATCAGAATGAGATGTGGGCACTACGGAGGCCAAGTCAACACCATAAACTCTTGGCAGTGTTCAGGGGTCAACATGGGCACTCTCACCTGTAAAAAATGGTGACCCCACACAGTACTCATCAGCAGCGTCTTTAGATATATGAAATCAACACTAAATTCACTGCCAAAAAGCGCAATCTAACAGAGCAGTTACTTACTACGGGGTCCGTGACCGGTAAGGTTTGCTACCCAGCAGTCTGTGTGTTGAGGCAGTGGCTTCACAAAGCTACAATCTCTATCCCCCTGCAGTACTCACCTCCAGTATGCTTTCAGACGTCTCATCGTGGATTTCGCTATTCTGAGCGGTCGGGGTACTGGAGCTGCACCTCTGCCCGATGTTCAGAGCCCGCTCCCACTTATGCAGAGCCTCTTCAAAAAGCTCCATCCCTAAGCAGCACAAATAGCCAATTGATAACCATTAGAAATTCATCATCTTGTCAAAGCAACTAAGTGATGGCGGAACGAAATTTGGATTTTTGTTTCACTCATTTATATAGTGCAAGGATGCCCAACCTGTGGCCCTCCAGCTGTTGCAAAACTACAACTCCCAGCATGCCCGGACTGTCTACAGCTATCAGCCTACAGCAGGGCATGGTGGGAGTTGTAGTTTTACAACAGCTGGAGGGCCATGGAGCATCCCTGATATAGTGCTACCATATTGTGTAGCAGTATACGGATAGTGTTATAACTATCTGCTGATAATAACAGTAATTTTGTGGTTTATTACAGAGAATCCTACCTTGAATGTACAGATTTTCGGCATTGGCGTCATCAGTCAGCTGTTCATCCATCTCTCGGGACTCCCATGGTGCCAGAGAAGTAACATTTGCGCTAGAAGAGTTGACTGCCACTACCTAACCGAGTGAGGAAGACGAAGGTGAATGCGAGTCTCTGCAGACATTCATTTATTATCTACTTAGTAAAATATTATGTGACTTTTAGTCCCGCTGACACTCCATCTGTTCTGAAACTACAACTCCCAGAATCATCCGTTCACTGTGTGAATTACAAGAATAGTGTTGCTTGCTGGGAGTTGTAGTTTCACAGCAGCCTGTACACAGTTAACATGAAACCCTGTGCAGTCTATTAGTGGAACGCTCCCTCAACAAAGTGAGTGATTCAGCTACTAATATATGGAGTTGCTATTTGGGCAATTCCCTAATAGGCTCTTTGAAGCAGATGCAAGGAACACAGAGAGGCCACGTATTAACCCCAATGATAAGCATCTTGCCTGGGAACGAAGGCTCCTCTGATACAAACCAGCACTGTCAAGATAAGATAATCCTTTAATAGTCCCACCATGCGGAAAATCCGCAGTGTTAGGCTACTTCTACACTAGCGTTAGTACGGATCCGGCGGGTCCCTTCACCCGCCGGATCCGTACTGAGTAATACAACCTTGTGGATCCGTAATTCCGGATCCGGTTGTATTAGCGTTTAAACGGATCCGGAATAACCTCTATTGAAAGTCAATGGAGGACGGATCCGTTTACAAGTGTGTCCACACCAAACGGATCCGTCCCCATTGACTTGCATTGGGGGTCATTCTGGATCCGTCTTGGTGCGGATAACTAGTACGGAGAGCAAACCGCAACATGTTGCGGTTTGTTCTCCGGTCTGAAGACTGAACGGAATGCTTTCAGGAGCCTCCGTTGTCTTCAGTTCAGTTTTGTCCCCATTGACAATGAATGGGGACAAAACGGAAGCGTTTTATTCCGGTATTGAGCCCCTATGACGGAGCTCAATACCGGAATTCCATAACGCTAATGTGAAAGTAGCCTTAGGCCGGGTTCACATCTGCGTTGGTAGATCCGTTTTAACGGATCAGTCTAAACAGAGGCAAACTTGCTGTATTTCTATACAGATCCGTCAAAACGGAAACTCAATTTCTCCAATTTTAAACGGATCCGTCTCACGGACGACGGAACAAAGTGTTATTTACACATCCGATTTTTGATCTGCTGCACATGCGTGAAAATAAAACCGGATCCGTTAAATGGAATAAATGACGGATGCCATTGGAGGTATCCGTCATGCCATTGACTTTAATGCAAAACTAAACGGAACGTCACTTTCCGTTTTATTCCGTCTTTCTATACCCGAGAAACAGAAAAAAAGGTGCAAGCAAAAAAGACGTTGTTGAACGGAAAGGATTCAAACCGAGGCATCCTGACAGACATTTTGTCCTATTCATACTGGAAATGTTTTGGGGTTTTTTTTCGTTTTCCGAGACGGAACAGAAGAACGGAAATTCAAACGCAGATATGAACTCCTCCTTACAGCAGCACAGAGAATACAAATACTCCAAAATAAAGACATTACAGTACACGGTACACGCAGTGATCTCCTCCACAGTATTACTAATGCCATCACCCGTCCCCATACTGACTAGTTGTTCGCCAGCAATACGATCTGCTGCCGGCAAATGATGATTTTTTAAACCAGTTTAAAAATCTGGATTGCCTGATGAACCAGCGTTTGCTTGTTCATAGGGTAATCTGTGGCAGTATTACACTGCCAGATCATCGCTAACGAGCGTTCCTATCTGCCAGTCTAATACAGGCTTTAGCTTCAGGTGACTCATTTGTTCCCAAGTCAAAATGTTCCCCTTTTTCGCATAAGAGCAGAGCTTACCGATGCCAGACTGTGCGTGGAGCTCGAGTGCTTGCTGGAATGCTTGCTGGGCTCGATAGAGGAGATGCCGCTGAGTGTGTCATTGCTTTTGCTGCTTGGACTTTGCACCCTGCGTGAGGGTCCTAGAAGGAGATTGGAACAAAGGACCATGGGACGTAAGAGAAGCACCACTTGTAAGGCAGTCCTTTCTGATAAGACAGGACCTGGCCACAGCTTGCAAATATTTGGACAAGCTGCCAATAGAAACTTTCACTTTGACTGTTGCTTTACCCTCTCCCCATTCTCTCCTGGCCTTGACGAGTCACAGACCTTGCAAAGTTATCCAATCGGGGGAAAGTCAGGCAGAATGAGGGGGGGGGGGTCCTAAAATTGCCACTAGTACATCACTGAAAGCAGGTAAGTGTGATCATATGTGTTTTCTCTGGTGCAGGAGATTTCCCCAGTGCAATGCAATTACGGATTTCTCATCTGTGACAGTGTGCTAGAAAGGGATGTATGAAAACCATTCGGACAAAAGTCTCATTTCATAATGACACAGATCCAAACTAGTAAGACTGTCCAAATGCTCTAAAAGGACATACGGACAGAGGCTGCTCTGTTGGGGAAACCGCTTCAAAAAGTGATCCTCCCATCACTTTATGACCTCTTGGTGTCCGACCTCAGGCACACCCATTAAGGCAGGGGTCCCCAAACTTTTTACACAGGGGGTCAGTTCACTTTCCCTCAGACCTTTGGAAGGCCGGACTATAAAAAAAAAAAAAAAAAACTATGAACAAATCTCTATGCACACTGCACATATCTTGTTTTAAAGTAAAAAAAACAAACATTGTGCCCCCATCAGACCTCAGTTCAGCCCACTGTGCCCCCATCAGACATCAGTTCAGCCCATTGTGGCCCCATCAGACCTCAGATCAGCCCATTGTGGCCCCATCAGACCTCAGATCAGCCCACTGTGCCCCCATCAGACTAAAATAAAAAACTCTCTTACCTCTCCTGCGCGCACTACGTCCTGACGTTGTACGTGGTCAGGACAGTGCAGCACGGGCAGAGAAGACAGAGGAGCGCTGGACCCGGAGCAGAGCCGCGGCGCAGGAGAGGTAAGAGAGTTTTTTTATTTTATCCACCAGGAAAAGACAGGGGGCCGGATAAATTGCCTCAAGGGTCCGCATGCGGCTCGCGGGCTATAGTTTGGGGACCCCTGCACTAAGGGCTCATGCTGGCCGTTCCATGTGTTGGGGACAGCAATGCACGGGCACCAACCATGCTGCCGCAGACGGATCCAGAGCCATTCAACTTGAATGGGTCCGTGATCCGTCCGCACTGCAAAAAAATAGAACACTCTGTAATACTTCCATGTGCCTCAGTGTCTCCTTTCTAAGGCTACTTTCACACTTGCGTTTGCAGGATCCGTTTGTGAGATCCGTCCAGGTCATGATAATACAACCGTCTGCATCCGTTCTGAACGGATCCGGTTGTATTATCTTATACATAGCACAGACGGATCCGTCTTGAACTCCATTGAAAGTCAATGGGGGACGGATCCGTTTTCTATTGTGTCAGACAAAACGGATCCGTCCCCATTGACTTACATTGTGAGTGATGACGGATCCGTTTGCATCAGTTTCTTCACGCGGACACCAAAACGCAGCAAGCAGCGTTTCAGTGTCCGTCTCCAAAACGGAATGGCGACTGAACTGAAACAAAACTGATGCTTTCTGAACGGATCCTTTTCCATTCACAATGCATTAGGACAAAACTGATCAGTTCAGGACCGTTTGTGAGAGCCTGTGACGGATCTCGGATCCTGCAAACGCAAGTGTGAAAGTAGCCTAAACTACGGTTTGCACATGGCCGGTGCTGTTTGTGGGCCGCAATATGGGCACGGCCAAGCAACAGCCGCGTGCATGAGCCCCAAATCTGTGAATGACAGGAGCACACCGCCAGTTTAGAGCTCTGACTCTTTCACTGTTTTCCTATTGGAGACGAGACGTGAGACCATACACATTATATCCCCATACACATTATATCAGCCAGTCCTGCCACAATTGACAGGTTTGTCTGGTATACATATAAAGTCTTTAGTAATCTTGATGCAGGAGTAACCCTAAACCTGCGGAGGGCGCTACACCCTATGGTCACTACACTGGGGTTTGTGGTGAATGCTGCCTATTTCCCATCACAGCAGTTATCACCTGAGTAAACCATAAATTCAGATTATGACCATCGCAAGGGACAGAAGAGGTTCCCATAGGAGGTAACATGCAACCAAAGTGAATGAAATTGATTTTTGTATGGCTAAATGAGATATAAATATGAAGATAACCGATAACAGCCACACTGCGCTACAAAATGTGAGCGTTCTCGGGTGGATACAAAATTCTGTCACATTCCAGGGCTACAAGGTAGGCGAGGAATTTCCCTGGGTTACTTATATCAGAGAGTGGTAGTAAACTCCACACAATGCAGTCTATGGTCAGAAGAGTGAAGGGGTCACAGCTCTAAAGCAGTGCTGTGGTCCTGTCATTCACAGAATTGGTGGGGGACCCAGAGATCAGACAACAGGTTTGGAGAGTTAAAGGGGTTGTCTCATCACAGATGATGGGGACATATCATTAGGGTGTGCCCCCATTGTCTAGTACAGGGGTGGCCAACCTTACAGACACAAAGAGCCAGAAAAAAAAACGTATGCCTAAGAAGACGCCACCAGCTATACATTTACACGAGTCACCATATTTTTCACCCTATAAGATGTACCTACAGAGAAAAATAAGAAAAAAAAATATTTTTCATCTGATCTGAGATGTGATGAAAAATATTTTTTTCTTATTTTTCATTAGCAAAGAAAAAATATATTTTTCATCAGTCCTCAGATCAGATCCCTAAATTAGACCCCCAATCCTCATCTGACCTAAAATAAGATTCCCATCATCCCCATCAGACCTCCAAATCAGAACCCCAAAATAAGACCCCCAATGCTCAGATCAGACAACACAAATCAGACTCCCAGTGCCAGACCCTCATGCTCAGATCTGACCCCCCCCGCTTGCTCAGATCTGACCCCCAATGCTCAGATTAGACCCAAATTGCTCAGAACCTCCCATACTTAGATCAGACCCCCATGCTCAGTTCTATAAATAAAAAAAATCTCCTCCCTCTCCTAATGGGGCACCGGGCTCCTGATCGGGCACTAGATCTGACACGCTGTCCACTGTGACCTTATGCGCACAACGTCAGGTCATAGTGTGCGCCTCCACTTTCTACGTTCTGACACTGTGTGCATCAGGACGTAGTGGAGAGCAAGCTGGAGCCCAGAGTAGTAACAGTGCCCGATCAGGAAAGAAGATCTGAGCATGGGATGGAGAGCGAGCCGGCTTGACTGCTTCCCCGCTAAACAACTAGAGCCTCACTTGAAGAGGCAAAGAGTCGCATGCGGCTTAAGAGCCACAGGTTGGCCACCCCTGGTCTAGTTGGTGCGGGTCTCACTGTTGAACGGAGCCCCAAAAGTGTTGCGGGGCGCACTGCGCAGCCGCCCTCCATTTCTTTTCTATTAGACTGCCGAAAATAGCCGAGCACTGGTTCGGCCATTTCCGTCGAGGCCTATGGCAGTAAATGGGAGCGGTGGCCGGTCAGGCCCAGTGAGCTTTCATTCATTTCTATGGGGAGAGCGCTTGGTGGTGGCCGGACCAGAGTCCTCCAGCCGCCACCTTGTGGGGCTCCTTCCAGATATAGGTGCGGGTCCCAGAGACAACCCCTTTAAGGTGGCCATACATATTAGATAAAAGCATCTGAACAAACATCTGTTGAACGATCGGCCGAACACATTTTAGTCCATATTGGCGGTTACAAAAAGATCTTTTGTCCATGAATGATCTTTTATTGAACAAAAGACCTTTCATCTGACTATTGTCCGGTTTCTGATATTGATGGTCTATCCTCAGGATAGGTCATCAATATCACAATGGCGGGGGTCCGACTCCCAGCACCCTCACGACCAGCTGTTTACTTGCTCGCAGCGGGGAGCAGTGTAATTACAGCTCCTCCATCCCATTGACTTGAACAGGACGGAGTGTAACTACAATTGTTCCTTCCCACTGAAGTGGCTGAGAAGCTATAATTACACTGCTCGCCGGTGCAATATCGACTGTGAGCATGTACACAGTGAAGAGAGCGCAGATCTTTTCGGCGGGGGTGCCGGGAGTCGTACACCCACAGATCTTATATTGATGACCTCTCCTGAGGATAGGTCATCAATATCGGATACCGGACAACCACTTTAAACAAGGACAACTTCTTTTCAGATGATAGCGGTCTGTCATCGCTCGGTCAAATCAATCATTCATTAAATTTCACCCGACGAACGTTCGTTTTGGTTGAAATCGTCAGTTTTGATCAACTTTAGACTACTATATATGGCCACTTTAACAATAAACTTCACTCAGCTTTCCAATTGTGAGATGAACTACAAACATCAGATAAACCAGAATGTCAAAGAACTTATAATGGGATGTGAGTTAAAGGGGTTGTCTCACTTCATCAACTAGCTTATATTATGTAGACAAAGTTAAAGAAGAACTCCAGCAAAAATTTTTATTCTCTGACCTGTTATAAAGGTGCATGATATAATCTGTAGTGATTGTCATTTTCTTATCAGTGACTGTTTCTGTGAGTAATAACCTCTCTTCTTATTGTAGCTGGGTCATGTGACCAACTCCCTGACCTCCAACTGACCCAGGACAGAAAGCCAGTAACTGCTCTATTCATTCCTATGGGAGCCTCACTTTCAGTCTCATAGGAATACATAGAGAATTAGACTTCCTGTCCACACATAAGGTGCTGTGTGAGTTGGTGGGTCTAATTGCTGGTCACATGACACTGATAAGAAACTTCAGGATGATATAAGTCAAAAATTCAGACACTGGTAAGAAAATGACATTCCCTACATATTATATCATGTACATTTCTAGCAGGACATGGAATAAAATTTTTGTCGGGAGTTCTTCTTTAATACAAGACATATACTAATGCATTGTGGTTGTCAATATTGCTTCCTTTGCTGGCTTGCCAGCAAAGGAAGCAATATGGACAATCACAATACATTAGTAAGTGCCTTGTATTCACCTTCTGTACGTGATAAATGCTATATCTCCTTTAGTATTAGAAACACCAGTAGTGACTTTTGTCTACAATCGGCACTCACCTTTTTTTGCAGAAGAGGAGCGTCTGACGGGTAATATAACAGGAGGGACCACTCCCGGCTTCAGCTTTTCACCGCCTTCTGTTATCTGTTTTTTCTTGTGCTTCCGTCTTTTCAGCTGGTGAGCAGCGAGGGCTAAGGCCACGGTGCCCAGCGCAGTGGCAAATAGGACCTTGCGGAGCCCTGGTGACAACCTGAGCTGGGAGAACGTGTTCTGAAAGGGATTGAAAAGACAAGCTTAACAAATGGGTTCAGTCTTTTAGCAGAGGGTAACTACAGTACGTACTATACAGTCAGTAAGGGGCAATACATCAGTCTCTGCTCAAAGAGTACTTAGATGTGAGTGCAGGTAGAGGGCTGGTCCAACAGCGTAAGACACTAAAATAGCTGCAGGAAATGTGATACGGTTATTAAAAAAAAAAAAAATCATTATCCACTGATTAAATCTCCCCCCGCTGCTCCAGCAGTCCCCAGTTATTTACTTTCCTGAGGACATGCTGTCCGTCCATGTGACTGCTGCAGCCAGCACTCGCCCCAGCATTGAAGCCTGCATGTGGCCAATGACTGACTGCAGTGGTCACATGGATGTACGGTAGATACATGGCAGGTGGGGGGACCAGCCAGGCATCGAGGGTGGAGTGGCAGGGATGTAACAGCGTAGTAAGGCCACATTCACACAATGTGGAAGCCATGTCTGTTTTGTGAATCACAAACTGAGGATCCGCAAAACACGGGCACCAGCTGTGTGCTCCCCACATTGAAGTCAATGGGCCAACAGCGCGATTTGGGTTGCACACGGCCGGTGCCCCCGTTTTGCAGATCTGCGGTCTGCAAAATGGGCATGGCCATCAAGGGGCCGTGTGAATGTGGCCTTATGCTTGGCTTTTATCTTATAACATTCCTGCAGCTGATTTAATTTCTTAAAGGGGTTCTCAAGGACTTCACTACTGATAACCTATCCTCAGGATCGGTCCTCAGTATCTGATCGGTGGGGGTGTCAACACCAGGGACCCCCGCCGATCAGCTGTTTGAGCAGACACCGACGCTCCTCTGAGCGCCAAGGCCTTCTCTCAGCTCACCAAGCACAGTGCATTACATTGTATAGCGGCTGTGCTTGGTATCACGCTCAGCCTCATTCACGTGGCCTCGTGACCGATGAACGAGACGTCACTGGCCTAGGAAAAGCTAAGAGAAGGCAACAGCGCTCATGGGAGCCCCAGAAAACCCCTTTAAAATTTCAGACAAACTATTTTTCCTCGAAATATTCCCCCTTCACACTTACTTAGGTCCCAGACACTGAGATACAAAGTTGCTTTTAAAGGTGGATTTAGACCACCAATAATCGTCCAGATTAATAATCATGCTGTGTAATCAGTCACGCTCTGCTGCCAGCAGACAACTAAACAGCATGCGGACAAGCAATGGTATAACAATTGCTCCTCCCCATGCTGTGGAGGAGATCGCTGCATGTAATAGGAGCGGTCTCCTCTGCTAGCGAGTAGGCGGTTGCCGGGAAGGAACGCTTCCAGACAATCGCCTGAAAAATTGGACTGTTTAATACAGCGCTTACACGGGCATATCATCTTTCAGAACGTTCACACAAACACTCGCTAGCGATGATCTGGCAGTGTAATACTGCCGCCAATTACCGAATGAGCAAACGCCCATTCATCGGGTAATTAGAATCTTTCATCAGGTTTAAAAATCCTTGTTTGCCGGAGGCAGAGCGCACCGTGTAATTACGATCTGCTGCCGGCAAACAATGATTCTGCATAGGGATGAGTGATGGCATACTGAGGAGGAGATCGCTGAATGGAATAGCAGCGGTCTCCTCCTCTGACGAGCAGGCGATTGCCAGGAAGGAACGCTTTCCTCCCGACAATAGCCGACATGATCTACTTATGTAATATTAGCCTTAGTGTTCCTGTCACTGCTGAAGGGATGAAAAAGCCCCTGAGGAAACATCAGATCTCAAACCCAACAGGTTTCACTGATAATAATACCGACCTCTAAGCGCTTCCTGACATGACAGTGATTAGAGTTTGTATTTACCTGTCCAAAGGTTGTGTACAAGAAGACGGGTATCTCCGCCACCGTCATAGCCAGAGCCTGGATAATGGACATGCCCTCCGCCCTGTGGAATGCCATGATGAGGAGAACGCAGCAGATGATCGCAGAACAATCTACTCCACTTCAGATACTATAATCTTCCGTCCTTCATCAGATACGAGGCCCTCACCGCACCCATGTCCCATCTTCCACGTAGATCCTGGAGAGTGAGGTACAAAGATAAGATTATCATCACCTGTATACAGCGAGTGTGACATTGTGTTCATTGTCTTGTACACGGTATATTATGATCCCGGACAAATATAATGACGAATATGATCAGAGAAGCGGGTCATGGGAGAGGAGGTGACATGTCACCAGGGCTTCCACTATAAGGTTAAAGGGGTATTCTCATCACAGATAATGGGGGCATATTGCTAGGATATTGTCTTATAGGTGCGGGTCCTACCTCTATATCAAGAACGGAGGCCCGCAAGGTGTTGGCTGACTCCCCAATAGAAGTGAATGGAAGCGTACCCCGCATGCGCAGCCATCACTCCCATTAATTTCTATGGGGCCGACGGAAATAGTTGCGCCAGCTCTCGGCTATTTTCAACAGCCCCATAGAAAATGAATGGAGGGCGGCTGCGCATGCGCAGTGCGCCCTCCTTCACTTTCGGGTCTTCATTCTCGCTGGGGTCCTGCACCTGTAAGACAATGGGGACATATCCTAACGCTATGCCCCCATTGTCGGTCATGAGACAACCCCTTTAAAGGAGTATTCCCCCATTAGAGATGCACATGCCATAAGAATAGGGCTACACGGCCCTACACTGGTCGCAGCCAAAATCGCAGTGTAGTGGTGATCCCATAGAAATTTATTGGGTCGCAAACCCCTGAATGGCAAAAAATCCATCAGTGTTGCAATTCAGGGGTTGCAGTTACAGCACACGTGTGACTTGCACCGCCATCCCATTCATTTCCTATGGGACCACCACTACACTAATACCCATACAGTCCTAGCCGCTACCAGTGTATCAGTACCTGAAATGTGATCTGTACTCTCACAGGGTTCTTGTCTCCCAAAAACTTTGCCAACACGCTATCTTAATACATATAAAATTAAAAATAAAGCAATCTGGCACTAGGAGTTCAATAAAAAAGGAAAAAAAAAAAAAGACTCAGACCGTTTTATTTCTACAGTTATTATGCAGACTGTGTCTCCACGGTAACAGACAACAAATGCTGTGTAGTCTGATCTTGTAGTCAGATTCCCTTCTGCCTGTCCTCTACTGCTTATACTACAGCATAAATTATGAGACAAATAGAAGAACTATTTCACAGCACAGAATTTGTCACCTTTTACTGAGGAGATGCATAGTGTGCATAGGAGCTGTGGAAACTAAACAATGAGAAGTTTTTAAAAATTAAAATCTATAAGGCCGGGTTCACATCACCGATCCATTATTTTATATCCATATATTTTGCATCTATTTTTTATTTTTTCTCCCGTCTAAAATAACGGATCTCAGACGGAACTGACAAAAAAGGATGCGAAATGAACTTGAACGGATGCAAAAAATAAAGGATCCCTTTTTTTTCTTTTCTTCTGACGGATCAGAAGAACGGAAAACTGAACTGTGATGTGAATGTGGCCTTATTGGAGCCATAAATAATGGTTGTGAAGGTGAATATAGCTTTTAGGCCTCTTTCACACGACAGTATTTTTTGCAGGCTCCGATCCGCATTTTTTACTGATAAAATGCGGACCCATTCCATGGGGCCGCAAAAAATACTGACAGCGCACTGTGTGCTGTGCTGTCCGCATCTGTATGTCCGTTCTGTAGCCCCGTTTTGCGGACAAGGATAGGCATTGTTACAATGGATCCGCAAAAAAAAAAAAAAAACGGGCAATCCAAATCTTTTGACATTTTAAAAATTTTCGTTTGCAGGTGGCTGATCGTGCTGTCTAATCACGATCTGCCGCCGGGAAACCACTATACAGTAAGGGGACGAGCGATGGCACAGTGATCACTCCTTCCCATGCTGCGGAGGAGATCAGTGCATGTAATAGTAGCAGTCTCCTCCACTAGCGAGCAGGCGATTGCGGGGAGGGAAGCTAACCCACCTGACAATCGTCTGTACAGTCCCATTAGGCCCGGGCTACACGGCGACTTTTTGTAGCTCGACTGATCGACTTTAAGTATTGAATGACAGGCGCTGTCCACAAGGTTGCATTCACCTGAATAGATTCATTTGCACGGCAGCTGGAGTTCAATAGTTAAAAATTGATCAGTCGCGCTACAAAAAGTCGCCGTACAGCCGGTGTAACTAACACGTTATTCCAGTCACTGACAGACAGCACAACATACACATCACAGGTCAAAGTACATGTCATACCCTGTGTATCTGGAGAGAAATGTCATGACCACCGACTGCTGTAACATCACAGCCACACAGGCAAGACCACAAGACTGACAGTATACAGCAGGGGGGCATCACACCTACGTATCCATTCTGAGGTCTGCGACTTGTGGATCCGCAAAACACAGATACCAGCCGTGTACGTTCCGCATTTTACGAATCACCATGTCCCTCCCTTTGCTAAAAACGCCTATTATTGTCTGCAAAATGGACAAGAATAGGAGCTGTTCTATTTATATATATATATTTTTTTTTTTGCACGGCCACGGAGCTGTCCGAATATTTTGTGACCCCTTTGAAATGGATGCAGGCGGACTGAAAATACTGTTGTTTGAATCCCTCAAGGGGTGCGGCGACATGAAATTCAGACGACATTTCACGTAATGTATTTCAGTGGTGTCGCCATGTGACGTGCCGCAAGAGCGACCTGACAGTCACCAAAAATCCATCCAAGTCGAATTTTTTTCCAACAGTCGTGGTCGCGTGTCATCACCATTGAAATAAATCACATGAAATGTTACCATGTCGTTGTGTAACCGTACCCTAATAGTAATTATAATACATAAAAATGACAAATGATGATACATAAAATATAATAATATAATAAATGATAATACATAAAATATAATACATAGTAATTACCACTAATACATTAAAATGATAATACATAAAATATAATAATATAATAAATGATAATACATAAAATATAATAATAAATATAATAATATAATAAATGATAATACATAAAATATAATATGTAGTGATTACTACTAATACATAAAATAATAATATAATAAATTACTAATACATAAAATATAATTATATAATAATGACTAATACATAAGAATAGTAACTATAATACATAATTACTGATAATAATACATTAAAGTGATAAATGTTAATACATGAAATCTAATAAATATATAAAAGTACACAATGACTAATAATCATACATAAAATATAATAATCACTAATAATATATAAAATGACAAATAATACATAAAATATAACAAATTATATATATTACATAAAAATGCATAATAAATTACTAATGATAATACAGAATAACGACTAATCATACGTAATAATTCCCCCTAATACCAATGCACATTATATTACAATAAATAACAGCTAGAGTCCATATAAGCAGTAATAATAAGTACAGTGCTGTGTATATTACCCTAGCAGTATCCCAGCCTGCTGTCACATTACTCCCCGGCAGTAATAATAAGTACAGTGCTGTGTATATTACCCTAGCAGTATCCCAGCCTCCTGTCACATTACTCCCCGGGCAGTCATACGATATCTGCAGCCCCCGGCGGCTCCGCTCCGCACTCACCGCTTCCTGCCTCCAGAAGGGCAGCTTATCCTCCAGCACGGCGCACCTAAACCCTGAAGCCAGAGCAGCTGCGAGTTCGGCCAATCGCGAACGTCGCTGCCCTCCCCTATCCTCCTGTTAACCAATCAGAAGAGCGCTGAGGCCGCCGCATTCTGCCTCACACAGGGATGGTTGCATGGGACTATGTGTTGTGTACAGGCTTCCTGGTCGCTGCGCTCTCTGATTGGTTTAGCCGCTGCTAAGAGAAAGGGGGCGTGTCCGAAATTAAAAGGCCAGCAGCGTGGGAGAGAGAGGACTCTTCAGGGTGCTTGGTGGTGAGGTGACCTGTGACCTTGAGAACAGGCAGTGACCTGATGGATTAGTCTAATTCACTGAGGTCTGTGCTTTTCATATAAATGTGACTGTGGAACACTTATTGGATATGGAAGGTATAAAAGTGTCACAAAATAACCCCTGTGAAAAAAGTAACTGCTGTGCGAGGGTGTTTAAAGGGTGGTCTCAAGATACAAACTAATTTCCTGTACACAAGGTAAGTATCTGATCCATAGGGGTCCCAAGCTCTCTGAGTGAATGGGATGGCAGAAGATCAGGCTGCTTCATTCTTTGTGGGATTGGATTTATAATAATAATCTTTATTTATATAGCGCCAACATATTCCTCAGCGCTCTACAGTGCGGGTGTTCATGTAAAATCATAAATAACATTACAACAGACATATCAATAACAGAAGGAATGAGAACCCTGCTCGCAAGAGCTTACAATCTATGAGGAGATGGGGGTGACACAAAAGGAAGACGTTCTTTTTTTGTACAATGGCCCAGCCATCTTGGGAGAATAGGGGAGCAGATATAGAGCTGTATCAGCCGGTCAGTATCTAATATAGGAAGTGCTTCTGGTTGTGGTGGAGGATCAGGTTCAGGGAGTGATAAATGGGCTATATATATGGACAGGAGGTAGATCAGGGGATGTGATAGGCCACCCTAAAAAGATGTGTTTTGTTTTAAACTGATTTCTTGGGGTAGGGCATTGCAGAGAACCAGTGCAGCTCTGGAGAAGTCTTGGGGCCGGGAGGGAGAGGTTCGGATAATGGTGGAAGTCAGTCGTAAGTCATTGACGGAACGGAGAGCGCGAGTAGGGTGGAAGACAGAGATTAGGGAAGAGATGTAGGGGGTGCAGCACTGTGGAGAGCACTGGTAGGATGGTAGACAGAGATGTAGGGGGTGCAGCACTGTGGAGAGCATGGGTAGGATGGTAGACAGAGATGACGGAAGAGATTTAGGGGGTGTAGCACTATGGAGAGCACAGGTAGGGTGGTAGACAAAGATGAGGAGAAGATGTAGGGGGTGTAGCACTGTGGAGAGCATGGGTAGGGAGGTAGACAGAGATGAGGGAAGAGATGTAGGAGGTGTAGCACTGTGGAGAGCATGGGTGGAGTGGTAGACAGAGATGAAGGAAGAGATGTAGGAGGTGCAGCACTGTGGAGAGCATGGGTGGAGTGGTAGACAGAGATGAGGAGGAGATGTAGGAGGTGCAGCACTGTGGAGAGCACGGGTAGGGTGGTAGACAGATGAGGGAGGAGATGTAGGGGACTGTAGCACTATGGAGAGCACGGGTAGGGTGGTAGACAAAGATGACAGAAGAGATGTAGGGGGTGCAGCACTGTGGAGAGCACTGGTAGGATGGTAGACAGAGATGACAGAAGAGATGTAGGGGGTGTAGCACTGTGGAGAGCACGGGTAGGATGGTAGACAGAGATGACGGAAGAGATTTAGGGGGTGTAGCACTATGGAGAGCACAGGTAGGATGGTAGACAGAGATGACGGAAGAGATTTAGGGGGTGCAGCACTATGGAGAGCATAGGTAGGATGGTAGACAAAGATGAGGAGGAGATGTAGGGGGTGTAGCACTGTGGAGAGCACTGGTAGGGCGGTAGACAGAGATGAGGGGAAGAGATGTAGGAGGGTGCAGCACTGTGGAGAGCATGGGTGGAGTGGTAGAGATGAGGGAAGAGATTTAGGAGGTGCAGCACTGTGAGAGCATGGGTGGAGTGGTAGACAGAGATGAGGAGGAGATGTAGGGGGGTGCAGCACTGTGGAGAGCAGGGGTAGGGTGGTAGACAAAGATGAGGAGGAGATGTAGGGGGTGTAGCACTGTGGAGAGAATGGGGGGTGGTAGGAAGAGATGATGGAAGAGATGTAGGGGGTGCAGCACTATAGAGAGTACGGGTAGGGTGTTAGACAGAGATGAGGAAAGAGATATAGGGGGGTGCAGTACTGTGGAGAGCACGGGTAGGGTGCTAGACAGAGATGATGGAAGAGATGTAGGGGGTGCAGCACTATAGAGAGCATGGGTAGGGTGTTAGACAGAGATGAGGGAAGAGATGTAGGGGGTGCAGCACTGTGGAGAGCTTTGTGGGTGAGGACGAGCAGTTTAAATTTGATTCTATACTGTGTGGGCAACCAGTGCAATGACTGGCACAGGGCGGAGGCATCGGAGTAGCGGTTAGACAGATAGGTGACCCTGGCTGCTGCATTAAGGATAGATTGGAGAGGGGAAAGTCTGGTGAGGGGGAGGACAATTAATAGTGAGTTACAGTAATCGAGGTGGGAATGGATCAGGGTGACGATGAGCGTCTTTTGTTGTTTTCATAGTGAGAAAGGGGCGGATTCTAGAGATGTTTTTGAGGTGTGGGCGACATAAACGGGCGAGAGACTGGATGTAGGGGGTGAAGTATAGATCAGTGTTAAATGTCACCTCGAGGCAGCGGGCATGATCAGGCATGGGATTCAGCCAGTTCCCTCAGGTTCTCCAGATCCGGTTGTTAAAATTATAGATCCGGCTGGCAGCTGGAGAGGAGCCCTTCCATTCCATAAGTTAGCTCCTTAGGCTTTTTAAAAGTTGGATGTTATGTGTGTGCAGTGTATACGTGGTGTATTTATGTGTGTGTACCATGTATATGGAGTATTTATGTATGTGTGCAGTGTATACGTGGTGTATTTATGTATGTGTGCAGTGTATATGTGGTGTATTTATGTGTGTGTACCATGTATATGGAGTATTTATGTGTGTGCAGTGTATATGTGGAGTATTTATGTATGTGTGCAGTGTATACTTGGTGTATTTATGTGTGTGTACCATGTATATGGAGTATTTATGTGTGTGTGCAGTGTATATGTGGTGTATTTATGTGTGTGTACCATGTATATGGAGTATTTATGTATGTGTGCAGTGTATATGTGGTGTATTTATGTATGTGTACCATGTATATGGAGTATTTATGTGTGTGCAGTGTATATGTGGTGTATTTATGTATGTGTACCATGTATATGGAGTATTTATGTGTGTGTGCAGTGTATATGTGGTGTATTTATGTGTGTGTACCATGTATATGGAGTATTTATGTGTGTGCAGTGTATATGTGGTGTATTTATGTGTGTGTACCATGTATATGGAGTATTTATGTGTGTGTGCAGTGTATATGTGGTGTATTTATGTGTGTGTACCATGTATATGGAGTATTTATGTATGTGTGTAGTGTATATGTGGTGTATTTATGTGTGTGTACCATGTATATGGAGTATTTATGTATGTGTGTAGTGTATATGTGGTGTATTTATGTGTGTGTACCATGTATATGGAGTATTTATGTGTGTGTACCATGTATATGGAGTATTTATGTATGTGTACCATGTATATGGAGTATTTATGTATGTGTACCATGTATATGGAGTATTTATGTGTGTGCAGTGTATATGTGGAGTATTTATGTGTGTGTACCATGTATATGGAGTATTTATGTATGTGTGCAGTGTATATGTGGTGTATTTATGTATGTGTACCATGTATATGGAGTATTTATGTGTGTGTGCAGTGTATATGTGGTGTATTTATGTGTGTGTACCATGTATATGGAGTATTTATGTGTGTGCAGTGTATATGTGGTGTATTTATGTGTGTGTACCATGTATATGGAGTATTTATGTGTGTGTACCATGTATATGGAGTATTTATGTGTGTGCAGTGTATATGTGGTGTATTTATGTGTGTGTACCATGTATATGGTGTATTTATGTATGTGTGTTGTATATATGTGATGTATATGTAAAAATGTGTCACGGCGCCGCATGTCCGCACACGACGCATGCTCAGATGACCGCCCATATGCTCAGATGACCGCCTTGTGCTCAGATGACCACCCATATGCTCAGATGACCACCCATGTGCTCAGATGACCACCCATGTGCTCAGATGACCACCTTGTGCTCAGATGACCACCCATGTGCTCAGATGACCACCCATGTGCTCAGATGACCACCCATGTGCTCAGATGACCACCCATATGCTCAGATGACCGCCTTGTGCTCAGATGACCCCCTCGTGCTCAGATAACACCCGCATGCTCAGATGACCCCCGAATGCTGGAATGAACCCCCACCCCCATGCTGAGATCATAGGTGGGGGTGATTTGACATAGGGGAGATGTGAGCATGGGATGTCTGATTTTTGGTGTCTTATGTGAGCACTGAGGGGGGAGGGGGGGCTTATTTTGTGGGTCTGATGAGGAGTTGAGGGTCTTATCTGAGCTCATACTACCCCCATGTCAGATAAGACCCCCATTATTAGTACTTTAATTAAAAAAAACTGTGAAGGGGGCTTATCCTGCCGTACCTCTGCTGAAGCTGCTCTAAGGACTGCTCTGGCGCCCCTTCCACAGTGACCTGACGTGCACAGCATCGGGTCAGAGCGTGAGCCCCCACGTACTAACTATGTCCTAACGCTGTGCACATCAGGACATAGTGGAGAGCGCCGATGATAGGAGCGCAAAGTATAGCTGCAGCACATCCTTGTTTACATAGGGCAGTGTGGTAATGACGAACAATAATGTGATCACCCAATAAATGACCAAGGGGTGAAGAGGGGGAGCAAGGGCTTTTCCATCCCTCTTTTAACACCCAGTTGTCAGTTAAGTCATACATTTCCAGGAGGAATAACAGAGGAAACAGACAATTCTAACAACAATAAAAAAAAAAATGTTATTACAAGTATATATAATAGATATTTAAAGAGTGCTAAAGTGTCCTTATTAAAGTGTTTTTACGCAGGTAATTCTAATGACCGGGAACGTAATTAGAGAAAGTGCAAATTCTGCATGAAATATGCAGGAAAAAGTGCAGGGGCGTTTTTAAAACACAAAGACTATTCACCGGGTCTGGGCGCTGGTCCGGTTTTCCTGCCAGTATTGGTTTGCAAACTGCAGCAGGCATATGTCGGTGTATGCCATGTGACCGCTGCAGCCAATCACTGCCCTCAGCTGCCTTAGATCCAGGGGGTAATATTTAGGTTCCATTCACACGTCCGCATAATTTTGCGGAACGGGTGCAGACCCATTCATTTTCAATAGGGCCGCAAAAGATGCGGACAGCACACTGTATAACTGGGTAGGGGGTCACTGTTAGATCGGTGGTGAGGCCAGCCATCACCAGACTGGGGGTCCTGGTTCCTCTATATTTGATATAGTACTGCCAGAGATAGTCAGGTGCTCTACTCAGCTACCTTTGGCAGTCCTATGGACTTTGACTTAGCGCTCATGCACACAAACGTATTTTCTTTCCGCGTCTGTCCGTTTTTTTGCAGACCATATACGGAACAATTCATTTCAATGGGTCCGCAAAAAAATGGAAGTTACTCTGTGTGCATTCCGTATGTCCTATTATTGTCCGCATTACAGACAAGGATAGGATTGTTCTATTATGAGCCAGCTGTTCTGTAAAATATGGAATGCACACGGATGTCATCCGTATTTTTTTGCGGACCGCAAAATACAAACAGTCGTGTGCATGAGCCCTTAGAATTCAAACACAGAGCTCCCATTCTTGTGATCTCTTGGGGTCTCAGCGGTCGTACCCCACTTATCCCCTATACAGGGGGTAGAGGATAACTTGCTGTTACAGCAATACCACTTTAATGAGGCTCCCGAAAACCCACTGTACATTTGGGAGAAATAATTAGGTTAAATTTTAGGACACAAATTGGCTACAGAAAGAAGAAAGTAAAGAAATGAGCTCTGGTACAGAACAGTGACAGCATTGAAAGGGGTTTCCAAGACTTTAATACTGATGACCTATCCTCTAGGCCAGTGATTTTCAACCAGTGTGCCTCCAGCTGTTGCAAAACTACAACTCCCATCATGCCCAGGCAGCCTACAGCTATCAGCCTACAGAAGGGCATGGTGGGAGTTGTAGTTTTGCAACAGCTGGAGGCACACTGGTTGAAAATCACTGCTCTAGGCCATCAGTATCTGATCGGGAGGGGGGCGACATCCAGGACCCCCGCCAATCAGCTGTTTGAGAAGGCACCGACACTCACAGTAGCGCTGCGGCCTTCTCGCAGTCTTGTGTAGGCCATGTGATATCACTTTCATCAGTCAAGTGGCCTAGGAGCAGCTCAGCCCCATTGAAGTGAATGGGGCTGAGCTGCAATACCAAGCACCGCCACTATACAATGGACGGTGCTGTGCTTGGTGAGCTGAGAGAAGGCCGTGGCTGCAGCTAATCAGCGGGGGTCCCAGATGTCGGACCCCCTGCAGTCAGTTACTGAGGATAGGTTATCAGTATAAAAGTCTAAAAGTCTTGGAAAACCCCTTTAACCAGGATGACCATTGTAAGTTGAAAACATTGGAACTTGAGACCTTTCCACTCTGTGGAAAAACTATCACTTGGTTCAAAATCCCTTAAAATGTCACCCATAGTAAGAAGATTAAAGGGGTTATCCAACATCGGTCGTCCCGGTCCCTGCCTGCCATTGGCCGCTTGCCCCCGTCACCGGATGTTTTCATCCGTGTACAGGGAGGACTAGGAGCAGCGCGGGGTAAGTATATTCCCACTGAGGGGGCCGGAACATGGGGGTCGTTGTATGATGTTGGATAACCCCCTTAAAGACAGATAAGCAGATAACTAATACTGATAAAGCAAATCCTTCCATACAGCGGCCAGAAATATCTACTGGAAGCCAAAATCTGTGGTGAGGACTGGAGCTTCTTCAGGGTCCTGTACACACAGAGAATAAGAAAAATGGCAAGAAGCCGCCCCCACCTGATGTCTAAAGGAGCCGCTCATCCTGGTACAGACAGAGCGCAGTACTATACTGTAGAGAGGAGCTGCTATATACCCAGTGTACGCACCTCACTAATACAGGTGTTTTACCAGTGCAATGCCCCTGCCGATTCTTGGACCTTCCTGCCAGTCTCAGGCTGTTCATGGCATTGCATGGTAATTGTGGTTTCAAGTTAGAATGGCCGACAAAAAAGTCAATAAAAATACTGTGGCATTTGAGGGACCAATGTATTGAGATTCCACAGGTAATATTACATATGACCAGTAGGGGGAGCCCTGAATCAGGATTTGATTAGCGATTACTATAATCAGTATCATTTTCATAGGTTTTTTTTATTTTTTCAGGTTTGAAAATATGGCTGTATCACAATGTGTCTTCTTGACCCTTCCTTCTCCTTTTATCTCTTAAAGGGCATCTGTCAGCAGTTTTGTACTTATGACACTGGCTGACCTGTTACATGTGCACTTGGCAGCTGAAGACATCTGTGCTGGTCCCATGTTCATATATGCCCGCATTGCTGAGAAACATTATGTTTTATATATGCAAATGAGCCTCTAGGAGCAACGGGGGCGTTACCATTACTCCTAGAGGTTCTGCTCTCTCTGAAACTGCTGTGGCCTCTGCACTTTGATTGACAGAAAACAGGCAGTGAAAACGTCATCACCTCTGGCCCTGTCAATCAAAGTGCAGAGGGTGCGTCAGTTGCAGAGAGAGCAGAGCCTCTAGGTGCAATGGTAACACCTCCGTTGCTCCTAGAGGCTCATTTGCATATATTAAAACATCTTTTTTCTCAGCAATGCGGGCAGAAATGAACATGGGACCAACACAGATGTCTTCAGCTGCCAAGTGCACATGTAACAGGTCAGCCAGTGTCATAGGTACAAAACTGCTGACAGATGCCCTTTGAAATGCTCAGGCAGTTCTTCTTTAGCATATCTCCCAACATTGCATCAACTTACAGGATGAACTGGGTGGACAGATGTCTTTTTTTCAGCCTTATAACCCATGTTACTATGTTACAAGGAGGGACAATATCAGTGGTGAACGTAGCAGCATTATTTTTTTTTTTTTTATACTAAGCCCAATCTCGCTCAGTCTCCTTTGCACCCCACAGAGTAATAGCGCTCCACACATAGTACAAATACTTCTTTAGTCTAAAATCCATTTAACGCTACTTTCACTAGCGTTTCTATTTCCGGCATTGAGACCCTATGACGGTTCCTATGACGATTCCGTTTTATCCCCATTCATTGTCTATGGGGACAAAACGTAACTGAGCAGAACAGAGTGCTCCAAAATGCGTTCCGTTTGGTTCCGCTCTCATACTGGAGCAGTTTTCTTTTAATTTTCTTTTCGGAGCAAGACGGATCTGGCAGGACCGACAATGTAAGTCAATGGGGACGGATCCGTTTTCTCTGACACAATCTGACACAATAGAAAACAGATCCGTTCCCCATTGACTTTCAGTGGAGTTCATGACAGATCCGTCTTGGCTATGTTAAAGATAACACAACCGGATCCGTTCATAATGGATGCAGACGGTTGTATTATTAGTAACGGAAGCGTTTTTACTGAACCGGATCCAGCAAAAACGCTAAGCCCCTTGGTTCTCCTGACTCAGTATGATGCCCTATTAGTACCTTCCCACACAGTATGGGGCCCCCATAAGTGTTCCAATACATGGCGATACCCCTTAGTTTGAATACTCCCCTATCCCATGTTCCCGCGATGAGTGATGCAGAGCAGGACAGTTTGCGCTGTCTGTGGCTTGGTGCAGCATGCACGATGACATCACTGCGCCAAAACTCTGTCAGCTTTGGAATGGTGAGGCATGAAGCTGACGGCTCCCTGCTTCATCGTCTAGTTCAGCTGTATGTGCACCCTAAGAACGTAGATACAGTTGAAGTCCAAAAGTGGCACCCATCCCGGGACCACAGGACACAGGCCGAAACTTGGGACTGTCCTCCTGGATCCGGGACGGTTGATTTGTTGCAATTTCTCCGCTTGTCCTTTGCACTAGATTACTGCGGATGACTATGATAAGGCCATAGTATAAAAACAGACTGAAGCAGTAATTTAGGAATTTAGAAATTCTACCTTTTATTTCTAATTGCATGATGTAAGAGAATTCATCGAAATAGGTCCTTTTGACAGATATATAGAAGACACTTCCCCTTTAACAAGCCAAGCAGTCGATGCCGGAAGCGATGGATTGAGTATGTTGGAGGCTCTGTGATGGATTGAGCTGGCCTGGCCAGGAGCTGTGGGTGGGAGGATCTGGGAGCAGAGGCAGCTGGTGACTACTAGCAGTACAGGAGGCAGGAGCTGCTGCAGACACCATGGATTTCAACGTGAAGAAGCTGGCTTCTGACGCAGGGGTGTTCTTCACCAGGGCTGTGCAGGTAAGTCCCAGCAGGGGCATATGTAGGTAGGTGTATTGGGGGGGGGTTGTGTCCCTGGGATGTGCAGCAGCCCTCCTCCCCTCTGCAGCATCCTCTGACAGCTGCCGCTTCTTATCCCTCCATCTTTGCTGCATCTCCCTTTAGATTGGCCTCCATCCACCTGCTGGGAGCTGGAGCATCCATGGATGATGATGACAGGTAGCCGCTGAGAGCTGCTGCAGAACATCTTATGAATATATATTTTATATATACAGTTTTTTTTTCTGCACTCCTCCCTAGTAAGGATCAATACACTGCTAATTGCATAGTGATCCAGGACTTGTCATTCAGTCATGTGCAAAGGGGAAGCATGCAGCCCTATTTGAGAGAGCACCCCTAATAAACAAGCTAATGGGGAGGGAGGGGGGCCAATACTGACGTATGACTAGATCCCGACATTAGCTGACTCGGCACATTCTTGTATTACACAGACTCCCATTCACTTCAGTGGATGTCGTGGGGTTGGCTGCAGTGCAATGCTGCTCTCCATTCTGTCTAATAAAGGGGGCTTCCTAGAGGTAGAGCCCCCACTATAAAAGCATTTTTTAATGCTTGATATGTAGGGAAACATTTTTCAACAACCTGAAGCGCTTCAGCTGTTGTGAAACTACAACTCTCAGTATGCACACTTACTTGGCTGTTCTCTGGACGTCCATAAATTTCAGTGGAGCATGCTGGGAGTTGTAGTTTCACCACAGGTGGAGTGTCAGAGTTTGCTGAGCCCGGCTCCATTGCAATACGGCCCCTAGTTATTATTGTACAAATGTCATCGTCCCCGGCTCAGCGCGTCTGTGTTATTAGGACCAGTGGAAAACATCTTTAAGAAAAGTCTCATACACTCAGGGGTGCACCACCAATGAGGCCAGGTGAGGCGATCGCCTCAGGCAGCACCAGGAAGGAGCAAGAGGAGGGCAACGGAAAGGCCATGGGCAATGAGCGCTTTCATTGTGGTGAAGGGGTTAGGTTAAGAAATTGGCACCTTGGGGCAGGGGGGCCGCCGTTTCAGTTTTCGCCTCAGGCAGCAGAAAGGCTAGGTGCACCCCTACATATACACAACCATATTATAGAACGTGTAGATTATAGAACATGTCCTATTCTTCTCTGTATTGTGAGTAGCCATTTCTAGTGATGGGTGAGAGAAAAAAGCAGATCGCAATAAGAACACACTTGTGTACAGGAGGCCTAAAAGTGCACAAATTTGTACACCGCCCTTAGGACATCTAGGGGTATGTTCACACATTACTGTTTTGCTTATGGTACATTTGACGTGCGTTTACAAGAGGATCTGCAGCAGAAATCTGAGGCTGGCATTCGGATTTCTGCTGCACATGTGCCAGCTAGAGATGAGCGAACGTGCTCGAAACGAGCACTGTACCGCTCGGCTCCCCTGCGCTCGCATGGTCGCAGGCAGCCACTTCCGTCCTCCTGAGGAGGACGGAAGCGGCTGCCGGCGCCCATGCGAGCGCAGGGGAGCCGAGCGGTACAGTGCTCGTTTCGAGCACGTTCGCTCATCTCTAGTGCCAGCAGATCCGCACAAGGTCAAACGTGGGGCTAAACCACGGCTTTTCCGTGCGGACTCCACAAGAACACGCGTGCTCATTCTTGCCCAGATTTTCTCCGGATCATGTGAGTGGAATATAAAATATTACATTCACTTGCACTGGATATGGAAAGTTGCTGATTTGAACAGTATTTAGAGGTGAAATCTTGAATTGTAAACAGACCTCCAGAAGGTGACATCATTGCAATATCTTTCTGGGGCATTTGCTGTTAACCACCTGACTGTTTTGCCCGAGTCCAGCTCGGGCAGTGTGAAAACTAACTAACTGGAGGGGGGAGGGCAGCTTTAGATAGTGATATCTCCTCTATGGTAGCAGCTACATGCAACTGGTCTTGTATGAAAGCTGACAGTCCAGGCTTTCATACAAGACCAAAATGACAGCTAAAGTCCAAGCAACAGAGGAGAAATCACTGTTAGAAATTAAGTCGGGAATAATCGTGAGTAAAACCTGTTTTTACGTTCATTTTCAGCTGCATTCACAGCATCCCGATTTCTATCAGTGATATCTTTCTCTGTTCTGAACATATTGCTGTCATTTCGGTCTTGTATGAAAGCCTGGACTGTCAGCTTTCATACAAGACTAGTTGCAGCCCTCCCCACTCCAGTTAGCTACTTTTCCCACTGCTGGATCTCCACTCTGGCAAAACACTTAGGGGGTTAAAGTGTTTTCCAGGACTTTAACGTTGCTGACCTATCCTTGCAGTTGACCCCTTTAAAGGATTTCTCCCTGTGATCTTCTACTACTTTACACACTGGGTTGTATGCATATATATGAAAATAGTTAGCTGTGAACATCCTGTAGGCCATCAGTTGTATATTTCTTATCTCTTGGGCCAAACAGAGGTGGTTATGGTGAAGGTCCATCCTCCTACCACATTCATTTCATCACTAATTTGTAAAATAACCCAAAAATGTAGTAACCCTCAACAGAACGTGACCCGCTTCAATGTCAATGTCCGCTCCACCTCATAGATTCTTCTACCCTGGTCATGCCAGAACCCTGACCCTATGGAGGATCTTATGTTGGGCGTTCCGACCTGGTAAAGAGGTTTGATCTTCATCTTAACATATGATGATAGAAGATGGCCCCGTTGGTAGGGAAGAACGAACTTCTGTTTTCAAGTTTGTCGTACAAGGTTCGGGATATCTAAGAATTCCTTTATGGATTCCTTATGGTCGGTGGTAGCGCAATCCATAACGGAATTCTTATATAACTCGAACCTTGTAAACCAAAGTTGAAAACAGAACTAATCGTTGGGGGTTCATCAGATAGGACCTCCATAGATGGTAGACGTTCCTCACCTATCCACAGGATCTGATCGCTGGGACCTCCACAAGAATCCCATCCATTGTGGCACAACCCTTTAAATTCAATATCTCCAAGTTAGGCTATGTTCACATCACCCATAACCTGTTCCCGCGCCATTGCCGGATACTGCCGTTCACTGCCGGACCCCCATAGTCTATAATGGGATCCAGCGGGGATCTGGCTGCTTTCTTGTATGAGTACCGGCTGGAGAAAAATGTTCCATGCAGCTGTTTTTGTCTGTTTTGGGGGGGGGGAACTAGTGTTATAAACTGTAGTTTTACCCATTTCTACATTTTGGAAGTAAAAATGCATTGTGGCGTATCTCTAACCTCCCAGTGCACAACTACGAAAGGGTTAAGTTGGTGCTAGTCGCAGCTGTCTTGTGACAGTCACCCTCCCTTGGGTTTCTATCTAATAACAAGGCACTGTTCACTGAGCTGTGGCCGCAGGTGAGATCCGAACCTATGGACGTGGCAAGACACCTAATAATATGTGTCCTGCTCTGTATCGACAGGGTCTGTCTTGTTGAGATGGGAGGAAGGATCCTCGAGAGGAAGGCTGGAGCTCTGAAATATTAATCACTAGGCTTGCTAGCTAGCGAGGTGTCAATGGCATCATTGTAGTCACAGGCTCCTCTGGTGGACTTTCAGGAGCTGGTGCTTTGGTCATGGGGCTCCTGCACATATGATGGCTACCTATAACTAAAGTGTACCCTTTAGCAAGCGGTAAGGAGCTCATACCTGCTCTTCATCTCATTCACTAACCTGAAGCTACCAACCCAGACGAATCCCAGCATCCTGTGACATTTCTGAGGGCATCTAAGGCGGCTTTTGCCTGTAACACCTGAACCCCTAGAGGTTCTACCAGGACCTGTTGAGCGCTATGGTGACCCAACTCCAGGTCTATAGGGGGGTGTTGCAGCCATAAAAGTGAATTCACATTCAACCGATTTGTTGCAGACGTTCCTGTGACTAAAACTTCAGTGATAGGAGTTGTTTTTGCACCAAGCACATGGATGCTGTAGGACTCATCCAGATGAATGGGACAGATGCAGAAACTTCTTCAACAAATCTGCCACGTGTGAACTTTCTCTAAGGCTCCATTCACACGTCCGTATTTTGTATCCGCATCCGTTTCCGCAATTTCGGACAATTATGCGGATAGGATGCAGATCCATTCATTTCAATGGGTCCCGAAAAAATGCGGACAGTACACCGTGTGCTGTCCGCATCCGTGTGTCCGTTCCGACTGTCCGCATAAAGAAATCCTGCTGTCCTACTTTTATCCCGGTTTTGCGTTCCGTATCTCAATACAAGTCTATGAAACCTCCAAAAATGCGGAAGACATGCGGAAAGGCATCCACATGTCATCCGCATTTGGGTATAAAAAAAAATAAAAAAATATATAGATTTGATTCCTCCTTGGAATGACATATGGATACATCCTTTTCCGTTTTTTATGGAAAAACGGAACGGATGTGCTGGAAAAACGGATCCGCGAAAAACTGACCGTTTTCCAGGATGTGCACAAATACGGACGTGTGAATGGAGCCTAATACAGACGCAAACCTATAGCAGTAACTCTTTGGCCATTTCTACTGATGTCTATGGAAGTTGAAAACATCAGGAAAACTAAGCCCCCCAAAAATGGGTCAGAATGACCACAAAATGCCCAATTGACATCATTCTGTGAAGTGTTGGGTTCAGTAATTGCAGGTGGTGTAGATGGAGGAGATATGGGGGGGTCAGTGACTTGTAGAAGAGGTCGGTTACCCAGTGCTCGGGGATACTAATGTCACACGGTGTTTTATAATGAGTATTGCTGTTTATGTAGAAGGCACGTCGGCCATGAGGTATAGGCCCGTGGGTATGGCTCCCTGGAGATGCTAAGCGGATCTACAAGAGAGTGCTGTCTTATAACGCACCATGGAAATAGAAGTAGAAGCTTCTCTGTGGCCATTGAAAAGCATCAAGAGGGAGATTTACGAACCTGTCTAGAAGAAGAACTGTCTCTGAGGCCCCTGGAGACCGATCGCAGCCGAGCTGTCATTTCTTATGGTGCATCTGAAAAATGAATGCGCTGTTGTGATTGGTTACTAGGGGCAACAGATCATTTTTAGGCAGTTTTATAAATCTGCCCAATTATGTAATGTGTATGGGGGCATCCCAACTCTTTGGGGGGAGATGAGGATTGGGCATGTTGGATTTTGGCATATCCAGTTCTTTTGTTTTCCAGGGAGGTAAGCTGCCACCAGTCGTGTCTGGTAGTGGCTCATTGAGTAGAGGGGAATATTTGGCCAACAGCTATCTAAGGTGTACGGCTGCCTTAAAGAGGACCGTTCACCACTCCTGACACATCTGTTTTAATAGCTTCATACATCCCCCATGTAATAACAATTCTGGAGCATCTATTCTTATGGCTCTATGTTGTACCATTTTTTTATTATTCCTACTAGAAGTTATGAATTAATTACTAGCAGTCTGCAGTAAGGGTACAGAGGGGAGGTGATCAGTTGGGGGTGTGTACCTGCACAGACTAACTCTATCCAATCAGCGCTGGCATTTTCAGACTGTGCAAGTACACACCCCCAACTGGTCACCTCCCCTCTGTAGCCTTACTGCAGACTGCTAGCAATTCATATATAACTTCTAGTAGGAATAATAAAGGACTGGCACAACATAGAGCCATAAGAATAGATGTTCCAGAACTGTTATTACATGGGGAATGCATGAAGCTATTAAAACACATGTCAGGAGTGGTGACAGGTCCTCTTTAAGGACTGATTGATACGACTGTGCTCGGTCCAGGGAACACTGGCTGTGTGTTGGACGCCTTTCCCGACCAGAGCTGACTGTATCATATAGTGTTTTATAATACAGTCGGTTCCTGGTTGCGGGTACTGTGCTCACATCATCATCATCACTTGAGTACAGTACAGTAGAGCCGCAACCAGATAGCAACTGACTGTATCATAAATCACTATGATGTAATCAGTTCAAGTAGGTCCGGGAAAGGCGTCCGACACACGGTTTGTGTTTCCCGAACCAAGCGCGGTCACTGGAATCAACCCTAAAAGGCTCTCAGGAGTACCGAGGGGGTTTCAGTCCATTCGTGACCCCTGATTTCCACCATGGTCTTCATAGCAGACATAACAGCAGAGGGAGATTTCTGTGTCAGTAAGCTGCCTCTCAGCCATATACAAAGCCATTAAATCCCCTCCTGTTTCAAAAACGTATTGCTTGATGTGCTCTAGCACTGGAGGGAGGAGGGAGACCTACAGGATGACTCCTTTCTGCTGAGACATGTAGAATTTTCCCTTTGGTTTATACGTTTTATGGTCATAAAGGGGGGCTCTGGTTTTTTAGGGTCCCTTAAAGCTATGCCACCACTTATTTAGTCAGACTCAGACACAGTAAAATACATTTATGTGTCGGTGTAATAGCAGGCAGGCAGTTGATGAGCTCCTCACTCCCTGCAGAGCGGCGGTTTATTGTGCGGTGCAGTCAGTGCTTTTAGTGAGTCACACGTCGCCGACTTCTCATTTTTAGTAGCTTAAAGCTTGTAAATGTGACGGGTTTTGTGCAATGCTGGTATTTGTGTTACGGGTCATGGAAGGATTTATACAGGAGTAAACATCTGATGTAAAGGGATGACGGCGCCTTAAAGGGACAGGACTCTATCTAGGGCTACATTCACACCACCGTATTTTAGGTCCCCGGACCCATTCATTTCTATGGGGCCACAAAAAACAGGGACAGCACATGGATGTCATCGGTGTGCTGTCTGCATCCGTGCGGTCGTGCCGTTTTGCGGACAAGAATAGGCATTTTTACAATGAGGCCTGCTAAAGGTGCAGGATGCACACGGACCGCCTCCAAATTTGCGGACCGAAAAACAGATATAGTCATATGAATGTAGCCTAATATAAAACCATCAGACCCCCAAATGGCATATCTGTTATTATTCTCTCAGGGGCTCATGCACATGGCTGTAGTCGGTTTTTATGGTCTATAAATTGCAGATCCACCAAACACCGATACCGGCTGAGAGCGCTACGCATTTTGCAGAATGGAATGTCCTGCCCTCTGCTGAACAGTCCTAACCTTGTCGGTAAAGAAGGGCGCGCTCTATTTTTTTTGTGGGGACGTGGATGTGGACAACACACCGTTTTGAGGCCCCATTGAAATGAATGGGTTCGCATGCAATCCGCAAAAAATGCAGATCGGATGAAGACCAAAAATACGGTTGTGTGAATGGGGCATATTCTAACGTTGGAGTCCATCTTCACACATTGCTGTGGCTGAACAATCAGCACTATGGGCCTCCTTGGCCATTAATGGTGGTCATCACTATCTGATCAGTTGAGGTTTGACTCCCGTCGCCCCTGCCGATCGGCTGCGATGCTCCTGTCAGCGCTGCGGCCCCATCACTTCTTGCCATGCACAGCGCCATACATTGTATAGTGGCTGTGCTTGGTATTGCAGCTCCGCTCCATTCACTTGAATGGGACTGAGCTACTTCTAGGCCACGTGACCAATGAATATGATGTCACTGGCCTAGAGCACTTTTTGTGGATCCTTTCATAGGCGAAATTTAAAGGGGTTGTACAGGCTGTAGATAATTGATCACCTATCCTCAGGATAGGTCATCCATATCCATTTGGTGAGGGTCCGACTCCTGGCACTGCTGTAGATCAGCTGTATGAAGGGCCTGCGGCGCTTATGCCATCAGTGTATAGTCCAGAAAATGCGGACAAAAAACACAGTTGTGTGCACGAGCCCTAAGATGAACAAACTGCATCTTCTGCCGAAACTGGCAAGCATTGGAGCGAAATGTCGGGTCAGGGGGATCCGGCTGGTAACACAATTGTACGCCGCCCTAAGCTCTGCAGTCATGGCGTCAGGCTTTGTGTGGACGTGCCTCGTATGATGGTCTCGTTTGCAAATTTCAGTAGACGGTCCAGCTCTTTTTCTGGAGAGTTGCCACCATGCTGAGGCCTGGTGATCCTTCATGGATCTGAGGTGGCCACTGGCTTCCCTCAGCCTTTCTAGGAATAGATGCAGCTAAGGACATGTGGATGCATGTGGATTTTGGCTTGTATTCCACTCCAAAATCTGCTTGAAATTCACTGCGCATGTGCAAGAGGTGGGAACCTAGCATTGGCGATTTCAGCAGAGATTCTGGCGGTGTTGGGGCCTCTTTGTGACATCAGTTATGCCGCAGTGGCCGGATGGATGACTGTTAATAGAAGGCGTCCATCTCATTTTTCTATTTCTATAGTTTTTTTGCTATTCACAGACGCTGCACCACCCAGATGACTAGTAGGAGGTGTTTGCATTCAGCTCGTGCAGAAATATAACTGTTTTTTCCATTACTTAAAGAAGAACTCCCGCAAAAATGTTTATTCTCTGACCTGTTAGAAAGGTGCATGATATAATCTGTAGTGATTGTCATTTTCTTATCAGTGACTGTTTCTGTGAGTAAAAACCTCTCTTCTTATTGTAGCTGGGTCATGTGACCAACTCCCTGACCTCCAACTGACCCAGGACAGGAAGCCAGTAACTGTTCTATTCATTCCTATGGGAGCCTCACTTTCAGTCTCATAGGAATACATGGAGAATTAGACTTCCTGTCCACACATAAGTCTGTGTGAGTTGGTGGGTCTAATTGCTGGTCACATGACACAGATAAGAAACTTCAGGATGATATAAGTCAAAAATACAGACACTGGTAAGAAAATGACATTCACTACAGATTATATCATGTACATTTCTAGCAGGACATGGAATAAAAGTTTTGTCGGGAGTTCTTCTGTAAGTCTCATTCACACATCAGTGTTTCACGGACGTGTGCTGTACGTGTTCTCCATGGACAGCACACGTCCCCGTTCATTTCAATGTGTGTATTCAGACATCAGTGTTTTAGCATGGTCCGTGGTTCCGTTTTTTTTAGCACGGATGCATGTCCTATCTTGATCCGTGTTCCCAGATCCCTCACGCCCATTGTAGTCAATGAGTCCGTGAAAACCACGGATCTCTCATGGATGTCATCCGTGTTTCACGGATCATTAAGAAGAGATGCTTTGAAAATTATTTTTCTGCTGTTCAGTGTCAGTGAAACACGGATGGCAAAACACGGACCCACGGACCCAACACGGATCCTTCACAGACAGCTTCACGGATGCCTCGCTGAACACCTGCTCACGGATTTGAGCACGGACGTGTGAATGAGGCTTTAGTGTCAGTTTATATAAAAGCGTACTCTATTTTCAGTTTTTCTTCCCCACTTTTTGTAATTTTCCATTGACATAACCATAGGAGGTTTTTTTTTAATGGTATGTACCATTTAATTTACCATGTCTTGTTTCGGAAAACGAGAAAAAAATATCTTTGTGGGGTAAAAGTGCAAAAAAAAAAAAAATTCCGTCAATTTTTTTCGGCTTTTGATATTACGGCCTTCACAGTGCGCTATAAAAATTTAAAAAATGACATGACTTCTTTATTCTGCAGGTCAGTACGATTACAGCGCTACCAAATTTATACAGGTTTTATTTTATTTTACTACTTATAGTAAAATAAAAACCTTTGAAAAAAATCAGCATTTTAATTGTATCGCAGTTTTCTGACAGCCATAACTTTTCAGATTTCTGTCTTAAGTTCTGTGTAAGGGCTTGTTTTGTGTGGGGCGAACTGTAGTTTTTTATTAGTGCCATTTTTGGGTACGTATGGACAAGGAGAACAAATAATGGGGAATCGTGGATGTGCCATGAAATATATTTGATGCAAAATAATCACTTTTATATCAATTATATTTTGCAAGTTTTTTATTACATTTTTTAAAATCAAATAAGGAATTACTATCTTAGGGCTCATGCACACGACCGTATGTATTTTGAGGTCCGCAAAAACGGATCCGCAAAAAATACGGATGACCGTGTATATTCCGTATTTTGCGGAACAGAACAGCCGGCCCCTAATAGAACCGTCCTGTCCTTGTCTGTAATACGGACAATAATAGGACATTATATTTTTTGACGGAAATACGGACATACAGAAATGGAATGCACGCGGAGTACCTTCCGTTTTTTTGCAGACCCATTGAAATGAATGGTTTCAAATACGGTCCGCAAAAAAACAAAACGGAACGGACGCGGAAAGAAAATACGTTTGTGTCCATGAGCCCTTAGGCTGGGTTCACATCTGTGCTTCTTATTCTGGCGGTGTGTTCCGGCGGAGGAACATACTGCCGGAATTCACTGTATTTGGCGTACATGCCGGCTTTCAGCTGGACAAAAAAATGCAACACACAGCATTAGCAATCAGAGGGTTAACAGCTGGGACTGGAGCTACCTCTGATCCTGGCTGTTAGGTCACCATGCAAGAAGATCTGCACAAATTTCCACACGGATTTCTGTAAGTTTATACCCCCAAACCACATAAAAAAACGTAATTTTTAAATGCGTTTTTTGGCGACTATGGCATCAAAGTGGTTTAGAGGGAGGAAGCTCCTACTGTGTCCAGTCACCACTCCGCGAATGAGCATGGCATGGCAGCTTGGAGCCTAATGAAGGCCTCAGGCCTGCCTGTAGAGTATCCCCAGTGTACACCACAGTATAGCCTGTTGATGTCTGTCAGTATAGCACTGACAGTATAATACTCTACAGTGTATAATCAGTACAGGGTATTATAGAAGCAATCAAAAGATTGCCTGTTAAAGTCCCCTTGGGGGCCAAGTAAATGGTAAAAAAAAAAAAAAAGTTTTAAAATTTTTTCATATTCCGGCTTTTGGCAGCATTTTTTGTGTCAGTTCACAGCACAGACGTGGCCTAAATTATGTGCGCCCCAAAATGGTACCATTGAAAACAACAACCTCCCCCCACAAAAAAACAATCTCTCATACGGCTACATAGACAGAAAAATAAAAAAATAAAAAAGTTATAGCTCTTGAAGTGTGACAAAGAAAAAAAAAATTGCTTGGTCACTAAGACCCAAAACAGGCTGGTGACTAAGGGATAAATGACTCCATTACTGGAGTAATCAGGGTAACATTACTTTTGCCGTCCCTCCCGGGGCTTTGTGCCGTTACTTCCAGCTGACCGTGGAAGCCAACTCATATTTGGGACTGCGGCCTGCAGCGCGTTGTCTAGGAAGCTTTCCAAGTAGCTGTTCAGAAATTCCGGCTATGTGACATAAGTCTCCTTAATCTCTTTCTTCTGGCTTGGGTTGCCAGGTTAAAGGAGGGTTAGTAAAGGCCCCGCGAGGCTGAGGTGTGTAGGTGGATAAGCCCCTCTGTGATATGGAAGGCTGATTATATTCACCCCACTGTTTCCTGTTGAGCAATGTTCACACATTCAGGATTCTGCCAAGCTTAAATGGGTTGTTCCTGCTTAGCACCGATGTGTCTGATTGGCGGGGTTCTGACCACTAGGTTCCCAACTGATCACAAGAACTGGGTTCCTGAGTGTAAGGCGCGTTATGACGAGCATACCCACTGCTGCTGCATTCACATTCGGCCTTTCGGCCTAGGATAACCTGTGCTTGATTTAAAAAAAAAAAAATTCATATGTCCAGAGTCCTGCCATTCCCTGCGACTTCCAGTCCCTGCTGGACCATAAGTGGCTTGGTCCCATGACACCTCCAGCTTCAGCGGTCAGAAGTGCCAGTGACAGTGGCGTAGCTACCGGGGGGCAGGGGGGGCGACGGCTCCGGGCCCAGTGACTCAGGGGGGCCCAGCAAGGATGACCTTGCCTACTATCAGGCGAATACAAGTGAGCGCTTCCATTATGGAAGCGCTCACTTGTATTTAGGGCCCCCCATCAGACCTCAGATCAGCCCGCCCAGCCACATAGGATTAAAATAAAAAACCTTACTTACCTGTTCTGCGCTGATGGGGGCACAATACGGTGATCTGAGGTCTGATAGGGGCACAATACGCTGATCTGAGGTCTGATGGAGGCACAATACGCTGATCTGAGGTCTGATGGGAGCACATTAAGCTGATCTGAGGTCTGATGGGGGCACAATACGCTGATGTGAGGTCCGATGGGGGCACAGTAGGCTGATGTGAGGTCTGATGGGGGAACAATATGCTGATCTGAGGTTTGATGGGGCACAATACGCTGATCTGAGGTCTGATGGGGCACAATACGCTGATCTGAGGTCTGATGGGGCACAATACGCTGATCTGAGGTCTGATGGGGGCACATTCTGTTGATCTGAGGTCTGATGGGGGCACATTCTGTTGATCTGAGGTCTGATGGGGCACAATACGCTAATCTGAGGTCTGATGGGGGCACATTCTGTTGATCTGAGGTCTGATGGGGCACAATACGCTGATCTGAGGTCTGATGGGGCACAATAAGCTGATCTGAGGTCTGATGGGGGCACAGTAGGCTGATCTGAGGTCTGATGGGGGCACAATACACTGATCTGAGGTCTGATGGGGGCACATTCTGATGATCTGAGGTCTGATAGGGGCACATTAAGCTGATCAGAGGTCTGATAGGGGCAGGGGACTGTTAGTTTAGTGATGTAAAAACTGGGGACAGATTTCCTTTAACATACGAATCCCCTTTTTTACTCCTATTACTCCTATATTTTACTGCATTATGTGGTAGAGTATTTAGAGTAGGGTATGTAGAAAGTCTATTGTACTGTACTTAACAGCATAGATGATCTAGCAGTTTATACAGTCTTCTTTCTAATACAGTATTATAACCACAACTAGTAGTATGTGCCTGTGAAGTTGGAAACGTGCGTTTGGGAAGCCAAGTGGGGGGCCCACTCAAGTATGTTTCGCCCCCCCTGTGCTGAACCTCTAGCTACGCCTCTGATCAGTGATGTGCCATTCTAGCACATGACCATTGAGGTACGTGATTGATCACACCCGTCACGGGGCAAGCCACTTTCGGTCCGGTGGGACTGCAGACAGGTTACATCCAATAAGGTTAGCTTGTAACCCCTTTAAGTCAGGGCTCATGCACACTAAAGTGTGTGCCTCGTGCACATATTGCGGTCCGTAATATATGGGCACCAGTCATGTGCGCTCCATATGGATTCAAGTGAATAGGTCCGCACTACGGAGCGCTTCCGTGAGATTCCTGTCCATGCTTCAGCACTGCAAAGAAATAGAACATGTTCAATCTTTTTGCGGCGCTTACTGAATCTTGCGAATGGGTCCGCATCAGCAAATGGTGGCCACATGGCCAGTGCTCGTGCATTGCGGTCCACTATTTGCGGGCTGAGTCCTTACAATGAGGATGGAGGCTTCAAATTTCTGCTGTGCATTTTCTTAAAACTCCCAAACCCTGGGTATTGTATGAGCGACATCAGCTCTCTTTATTCCTAAACATTGGCCACTGCCCAAATGAAGCACTTAAAGGGGTTGTTTCATGAAAAATATTCTACAGTTTTCATCTGGATCTAAATACATTTGTAATTGCATGTAATTAAAAATTTAGCATAGATGCTGAGTTATTCATTAAAATGTATCTATATAGCGCTACCTGCTGTTTGTTTTTTTTTTTTTTTTTTTATTTCTTTGTCCTGCTCACTGAGATGGCCGCACATGCTCAGTTTCATTCTTCACCTGCCTCCTGAGCTGTGATAGGGTGAGCATGGACACGCCTCCTGAGCTGTGATAGGGTGAGCATGGGCACACCTTCTGAGCTGTGATAGGGAGAGAATGGGCACACCTCCTGAGCTGTGATAGGGAGACAATGGGCACACCTCCTGAGCTGTGATAGGGAGAGAATGGGCACACCTCCTGAGCTGTGATAGGGAGAGAATGGGCACACCTCCTGAGCTGTGATAGGGAGAGAATGGGCACACCTCCTGAGCTGTGATAGGGAGAGAATGGGCACACCTCCTGAGCTGTGATAGGGAGAGAATGGGCACGCCTCCTGAGCTGTGATAGGGAGAGCATGGGCACGCCTCCTGAGCTGTGATAGGGTGAGCATGGGCACGCCTCCTGAGCTGTGATAGGGAGAGAATGGACACGCCTCCTGAGCTGTGATAGGGTGAGCATGGGCACGCCTCCTGAGCTGTGATAGGGAGAGAATGGACACGCCTCCTGAGCTGTGATAGGGAGAGAATGGGCACGCCTCCTGAGCTGTGATAGGGAGACAATGGGCACGCCTCCTGAGCTGTCATAGGAAGAGAATGGGCACGCCCCCTGATCTGTGATAGGTAGAGCTGAGACACGCCCCCTGAGCTGCAGCAGAAAAGACACCCCCCTTCAGCTACCAGTTTGATATAAATCTAGCGGCGCAATGAATGTGGAGATCTCTGGATCCATGTGAGGTACAGGGCTGGTTCTAGCTTTGTAAGAAAGAGGGTGTCATGTTCTATATGATCTCTGATTTTCATATTTTACATTAATCCTGGGATAATCCCTTTTATATGAAATGGGGCACTTAATATGTTTGCACCAGACATGGGTCAGAGAAGGGGCACTGTCCATCTTCCCCACTAACTGCAGGGGCCCCTGAAGTAAAGGAGGGGCGGTCTGGAATTGGTCATCCCTGAAAGAGAAGTGTGCACTGTATGTCTTGTCTTTTTGGTAATTATACTGTACATTAAGGATCCCAGTGAATATACACTATATTTGATAATGCTTTATGTAATATACATTAGACTGTAATGTACCGGCTTCAATTCTACATTATTCTGTGTAGACGCGAGTCAATCGATGCCAATGACTGCTCTTTAAATATGGTCTCCAGCATCATGTTTAATGTTCCTCTTCTGGACTTTTTGGGATCTTGCTCAACTGCATTGTGATGTATACACCCATGAGTGTGGCATAAACAGAATAGTTTTTGTGTCCCCGGGGTTTTGGCCTCTGCCCGAGTTCCCATCCCCCACCTCAAGTTTTCATCTCTTCAGAAGTTTCGGCTCCTTTTTAAGTGACCACTGGAAACCTTAGCCCCCTATGAATAATGGATGGCGGGTCCCACTGGCTGCGTGAAGCAGGGGCCACAGGTGTGCGACATTGCATTATTTATCCGTACGGCAGCAGGAAAACAGGTCAAAGCATCCTGACAGCGTGAACAGACATGGGAGCGTTCATTATCCCTGTGGGCAGATGGTAATCAGTCAATTACCAGCCAGCGAGTGTGTGACCCTGAATTGATTTACCTGATCGGCTGATTATGTCTGGAACAGGGAGCAAGGCCGGAGCCTTCAGGCATCAATAAAACAATATCAAGGCTACTTAAAGGGGTTATCCCATGCTTAATGTAAAAAATGTATTCAGACATCATATAGTACATCGCAATCTCTTTTTAACGAAGCTAGAACCAGCCCTGCCCCTCCCAAGGATCCAGAGATCTCCCCATTCATTGCTCCAATTGTTCTGCTAGATTTATATGAGGGCATGTGTCCTTTCTGCTGTAGCTTGGGGGGGGGGGTTGTCCTTTATGCTGCAGCTTTCTCCCTATCACAGCTCAGGAGGCAGTTGAAGGACTGAACTGAGCGTGTGCGTCCAGCTCAGCAAGGTGGACAGAGAAATACGAATAATTTACAAACAGCAGGTGGCGCTATACAGATACATTTTATTGGATAACTCAGTGACTGTACTAAATGTTTAATTATATGCAATTACAAAAATATTCAGATCCAGGAGCTGGTTTGGAAACTGCAGAATATTTTTCAGAGGATAACCCCTTTAAAGGGAACCTGCCATGTTGAACATAGTTTCTGCAGGTTATAGAGCAGGAGGAGTCGTGTTATTTAGTCCGGGGAAAGTTCTATCACTGACTGACAGCTATTTATGTATACACTGCCTTACAGGGAAAGCTGTCAATCATTGATAGAACCGCCCACTGGACTCCCAAGCATAAAAAAGCAGGGATTTAATTGATAAGACTGCCCACTGGACTTCCAAGCATAAAATAAACAGGGATTTCATTGATAGGACCGCCCACTGGACTCCCAAGCATAGAAAAAGCAGGGATTTAATTGATAGGACCGCCCACTCGATTCCCAAGCATAAAAAAGCAGGGATTTCATTGATAGGACCGCCCCCTGGACTCCCAAACATAGAAAAAGCAGGGATTTCATTGATAGGACCGCCCCCTGGACTCCCAAACATAGAAAAAGCAGGGATTTCATTGATAGGACCGCCCCCTGGACTCCCAAACATAGAAAAAGCAGGGATTTCATTGATAGGACCGCCCACTGGACTCCAAGCATAGAATAAGTAGGGATTTCATTGATCGGAACACCCTCTGGGCTCCAAGCATAGAAAAGCAGGGATTTCATTGATAGGACCGCCCACTGGACTCCCAAGCATAGAAAAAGCAGGGATTTCATTGATAGGACCGCCCACTGGACTCCAAGCATAGAATAAGTAGGGCTTTCATTGATCGGAACACCCTCTGGGCTCCAAGCATAGAAAAAGCAGGGATTTCATTAATGGGACCACCCACTGGACTCCAAGCATTGAATAAGTAGGGATTTCATTCATAGGACCGCCCACTGGACTCCCAAGCACAGAAAAAGCAAAGATTTAATTGATTGGACCGCTCACTGGACTCAAGCATAGAAAAGGCAGGGATTTCATTGAATATAATATAGGTTATACTGAATCTTTTCCCATAAATCTATATATCAATCTGCTCAGCTCCTCCCGCTCTATTACAGGGTGCCCATAGATTACACAGCATTTCCAAGGCAACAGGTTCCCTTTAAGAACGCTTCGTCTTACAAGGTGGCAGGTACTGATGGCCTGGATATATAAATCTGCATTTTATTAACCTGGCTGCTGTTATTGATTGGGACGATGATAGGACTTAACCACTTACCTGACGTATTCAGCTACACCGTGTAAATAATTGAACACCTTCACAATGGGAAATGCATTATGTACTGTGTGCGTGCGGATGTATGGCCTCTGTGCTAGAAATGGATGCATTCCTCATAAAATAATTCAGGAGCACATTTTTTACTACTTTGTGCATTCTTCTATTATTCCTCTTTGAAATCTGGGAATAAATTGAGGGTTACCACTCGCTACCTACAGACAAGGATTATATGAGCACTGATTGGACCGTGTCTATGGGGATGCACTGTATTAGTAAGGGGAATGGTAGCACCCAGGTGTCACCTTTTTATACATTTCCAGGAGGAATAAGGTTGAACCATACCATGGATAGTTCTGTTGCACAGAGATTGCTATTAGTCCCTAAAACAGACATGACAGGAGGGTGAGTTTAAAGGGCATCTGTCAGCAGGTTTGTACCTATGACACTGGCTGACCTGTTACATGTGCACTTGGCAGCTGAAGACATCTGTGTTGGTCTCATGTTCATATGTGGCCGCATTACTGAGAAAAATGATGTTTTAATATATGCAAATGAGCCTCTAGGAGCAACGGGGGCGTTGTCATTACACCTAGAGGCTCTGCTCTCTATGCAGCTGCCGAGCCCTTCACTTTGATTCACAGGACCAAGCGGGCGTGATCATGTTTACACTGCCTGGTCCTGCCAATCAAAGTACAGAGGGCGCAGCAGTTGCAGAGAGAGCAGAGCCTCTAGGTGTAATGACAACGCCCCCGTTGCTCCTAGAGGCTCATTTGCATGTAGTAAAACAAACAAAATTTTTCTCAGCAATGCGGACACATATATGAACATGGGACCAACACAGATGTCTTCAAGTGCACATGTAACAGGTCATCCAGTGTCATAGGTACAAAACTGCTGACAGATGCCCTTTAAAGTGCTTTTCTGAGAGTTTCGATATTGATGACTTGTCCTCAGGATAGTTTTGTTATGAAAAAAGCTGGTGCTCATGGAGGACTTATGGGTCATCTGCTACATATGTGATCCAGACCATCCAATGCTCCTCACACACCATGGACACAGATTAGTCCTTAAGGGACGTCTATAAAGGACCAAAACATCCGATCTGATGTGTTCCGTGGCTTCTTTGTAAATTATAATATATCACATGTATCTGGATCTTCACTTGGATTATGATCTTCTTTATTAAAATATGAACTAATTGCAAATGTGGAGCACCATGGTTTTCTACACTGCGGTGTCCTCCGGGTAGGTCATCGAAATCAGATTAGTGGGGTTTCAACTCCAGCCACCCAATTAGCCGTTTGAGGAGACTGTGGCACTCTGGTGAGCACTGTGGCCCCCTCATGTCTTACCAAGCACAGTGCCGTACATTGTGTAGTGGCTGTGCTTGGTATTGCAGCTCAGCCCCATTCATTTGAATGGGGCTGAACTGTGATTAGTCCCATTCAAGCTGAATATGACATCAGTGGCCTAGGAAGGCTCTGGGGCACTCCGGTGAGCCGCACCCCCACCAATCTGTTATTGATTACCTATCCTGAGGCTAGGTCATCAGTATCAAACTCCTTGAAAGCCCCTTTTACTACAAAGACTGTCCATAAAGGGTTAAAACGCCTATAGACGGCTCCCACTATGCACCCTCTGGATTGAGGATCACTGCCTGGCCTATGCCCACCCCAACATTTGGTCAAATCATATGTGCAATATCCCATGGCTAAGCCATGGACACCCACATTGGCTGCCACGGTGGCTGAACCGTAATGACCGAATGTTGGGGTCGGGAGCCATCTTTAAGCCCTTCCATCTGCAATTCATACAATAGGTTATCATTTTGTTGATCGGCAGCACCACTTTCTGATCCTCAGGTTAAAACCCCGTTCTCTTCCTTTCAGTTTACAGAGGAGAAGTTGGGTTCGGCAGAGAAGACGGAGTTGGACGCTCACTTCGAGAACCTCTTGTCCAGAGCCGACAGTACAAAGAACTGGACCGAGAAGATCCTACGGCAGACCGAGGTCCTCCTGCAGCCCAACCCCAGTGAGTAGATGAATAAGTAAGACTGATGTAAAGAAAGAATGGAAAACCAGAGGAAAGACGCGCTGTATGTTGTCCTTCCTGTAGGTGCTCGAGTAGAAGAGTTTTTATATGAAAAATTGGACCGGAAGATTCCCTCTCGGGTGACTAACGGGGAGTTATTGGGCCAGTACATGACCGAAGCAGCCAATGACTTTGGACCCAGCTCTCCTTATGGTGAGTTTTATAGAATAACTGCAAGTGAAAAGCATCAAAAGGGAGTTTTGTATAAAGATGCTCCGCCGCCAGTTCTTCCCTATTAAAAAAAATAAAAAATACCGCCCATAGACGTCCTGTCACTGTTAGTGACGGACTATAGTGCAGTTGTATACAAGGTACAGTTTACCACTGCATTATAAAATCCGTGTCCGCCAGTGGGAGAAAAAAAATTATTACAGGTTAATAAAGTTTATATGAATAAAAATAAGTAAATAAAACCATGTTTTCAATTAAAAAAATGGTTTTAAAAAAACACAGACATCTACGGTTTCTGTGTTCGCCACAACTCATAATAATAAACATAGCGTTATTTACACAGCCCCCGAACACGTAAAAAATGCAAAAGATAATGGAATTGTCCCCCCCAGAAAATGAAACAATAAATAAGAATAAATGTTACGGCTCATGCACACGACCGTATGTATTTTGCAGTCCACAATAATACGGATGACGTCCGTGTGCGTTCCATTTTTTGCGGAACAGAACAGCCGGCTCCTAAGAACTGTCAGTAATGTGGACAATAATAGGACATGGTCTATCTTTTTTGCGGGAACGGAATGCACACAGAGTAACTTCCGTGGGTTTTTTTTTTGCGGACCCATTAAAATGAATGGTTCCGTATACGGTCCACAAAAAAAACGTAACGGACACGGAAATAAAATACGTTCGTGTGTATGAGCCATTAATTAGTAAGTCCCATGTACACCAACATGATAACAATGAAACCACAACTGATCCCGCTCTGACTGTTAGGGCTCATGCACATAACCAGTGCCGGCCCGTGGCCGTATTGCAGCCCGCATCACGGATCGTGATTGAAGTGAATGGGTCCGCAATCACGGAGATGCAGACTACAGAGTGCTTCCGTGGTGTTTCTTGCCGTGCCTCCACACCACGAAAAAAAAAAGTGCATGCACAACTTTTTTGTGGTGCAGATTGTGGAACCCATTCAAGTGAATGGGTCCGCGATCCAAATGTGGCAGCCCCACTGTCAGTGCCCGTGCATTGTGGACCGCAAATAGCACGGGCACTGACAGCACACATTTGTGTGCATGAGCCCTTAGAATGTGACGATCTTACTTTTTTTTTTTTTTTTGCATGGGACGTGCTATTGTGCAAAAGTAGCCTCCTGACTCGGGAGATCAGACTGTTGGATGTCAGCATGCCCAATCCTTTAGTTTTTTTAGGAAAATAAAGCACTGACAGATCTGCCTGGCAGCGGCTTACTTCCTTCTTTCTGCTCAGGACATTATATAATATAAAAGACCCAGGAACAAGAAGTCCTCATTACCTTATTTCCATACAAATACATCTGTCGCTGCAAGGAGATGGTGTGCTCTGCAAATAGAGAACACAGGCAGGTGAAATATTCAGTGAGGAATAGATTTTACTGCCTTAATCAAAAGATCGCACTTCACGCATGGCTGGATTCCAGCAAGAGTCTTTGTGTGGGACTCAGTATACAGTATGAAAAGCAGTATTGTCTCTTTTATTTGAAAAGGGGGACCTGCGTTCTCCGAAATGTGTTGTATGTTGACACATCAGTCAAGTGTGTGCCTGACTGGTCTCCTTATACTCCTGGAAGTGTGTGCCTGGTATTCTGCTTCTGGTCTCCTTATAGTCCTGCTTTACAGCGGATGTCCTGGAAGTGTGTGCCTGGTATTCTGCTTCTGGTCTCCTTATAGTCCTGCTTTACAGCGGATGTCCTGGAAGTGTGTGCCTGGTATTCTGCTTCTGGTCTCCTTATAGTCCTGCTTTACAGCGGATGTCCTGGAAGTGTGTGCCTGGTATTCTGCTTCTGGTCTCCTTATTGTCCTGCTTTACAGCGGATGTCCTGGAAGTGTGTGCCTGGTGTTCTGCTTCTGGTCTCCTTATTGTCCTGCTTTACTGCGGATGTCCTGGAAGTGTGTGCCTGGTATTCTGCTTCTGGTCTCCTTATGGTCCTGCTTTACAGCGGATGTCCTGGAAGTGTGTGCCTGGTATTCTGCTTCTGGTCTCCTTATTGTCCTGCTTTACAGCGGATGTCCTGGAAGTGTGTGCCTGGTATTCTGCTTCTGGTCTCCTTATAGTCCTGCTTTACAGCGGATGTCCTGGAAGTGTGTGCCTGGTATTCTGCTTCTGGTCTCCTTATAGTCCTGCTTTACAGCAGATGTCCTGGAAGTGTGTGTCTGGTATTTCACTTCTGGCCTCTTTATTGCCCTGCTTTACTGCGGATGTCCTGGAAAGGTGTGCCTGGTATTCTGCTTCTGGTCTTCTCATAGTCCTGCCTACCTGCAGATGTAGAACGGATATTAGCAGCACCAGGGAACCATCTGCAAAACTTCATTCATGTTCCCTGTGTACGTCCATTGTGTTCCCTATAGAATTTACTGCTATAGATTGACCACGTTGTAAATCATACACGTCACAGGCCGAGATGGAAAATAAAGTGCTGCCAGTCTTTCCGTATATACAGTGGGCACATTTCCCAGATGTCTTCTTCCCGATACATCTTGTATGATGCCAATTCAGTTTCTGGCTCCCGTTGCCTGGCTGATAAACCTGATGGGGCTGTAATTGGAGCCTGCGGGCAGGCTATGTCCTTGCCTTAATTGCATTGCGCTCTCTCCGTGCGCTTGACTGGATTTTAATCTGATTCCGTGTACAGCTAAACAGCATTGTCTCCCCCCATCACACCAGCCTAATTGTACACTGTTCCCTCATATTCTTAGGGCAAACGCTGATCAAGGTCGGGGAGACGCAGAAACGTCTGGGGATTGCAGAACGAGACTTCATCCACTCCTCTTCTATCAACTTCCTGACTCCTCTGCGCAACTTTCTGGAAGGAGATTGGAGAACCATTTCTGTAAGTTGTGCTCAGTCTTCACCTACAACATAAGTTCTGTTAAAGGGTTTGTCCAGGACTCATGATGTATCCTCAGCCTCTTCTTTGGCCTTTGATGTCACCTCCATTGGTCACATGGTCTTTGTGCAGCTCGGTCCCATTCAAGTGACTGGGATTGAGCTACAATACCAAGTACAGCCACTATACAATATAAATCATGACTTGGTATTCTATGAGGAGGTCGCAGTGAGAGACCCCTACTGATCAGATATTGATGACCTGTCTTGAGGATAGGTCCTTAATATGCAAGTCCTGGAATAACCCTTTAACGTCCTGCTCCATTTCTGGAGGGACTTTTAGCTCTGACAGGGCCTAATAGGCTCTGGCACGGTGCACGCCTTCTCCTCAAACAGCTGATTGGTGGGGGTCCGACACCTGGCAGCCCCACCAATCTGGTATTGATGACCTGTCCTGAGGTTAGGTCATCAATAAAAAATAACTTGGACAACCCCTTTAATATATAATGCTTCAATATTAGTGTATTAGCAGTCTCCTAATTAGGGGCAGCCTGGGAATTTAACGTGGCCCTGTAAAAAAAAAAAACCTGTGTGGCCCCATGTTGTAGGGGGGTCCAAATTGACGAAAAAGATGGGGCAACACAGTAGGCAAGGTCAACAATCACATAGCCCCAAATATCGTCCTATCCAAACCATGTACCGCAGTGCAGCACCACATATTCCTCCTAAAGCTGTCACTCTTGTTGCCATCAATAGACGCCACCTCCTTCTCCTCCAGTTTTCTCGTATTAAGATATGGAGCAGGAGGCTTAGGCTACTTTCACACTAGCCTTAGTACGGATCCGGCGGGTGAAGGGACCCGACGGATCCGTACTGAATAATACAACCTTGTGGATCCGTAATTCCGGATCCGGTTGTATTATCTTTAGCATCTTTTAAACGGATCCGGAATAACCTATATTGAAAGTCAATGGAGGACGGATCCGTTTACAAGTGTGTCCACACCAAACGCATCCGTCCCCATTGACTTGCGTTGGGGGTCATTCCGGATCCATTTAGGTGCGGATAACTAGTACGGAGAGCAAACTACAGCATGTTGCGGTTTGCTCTCCGGTCTGAAGACTGAACGGAATGCTTTCAGGAGCATTGTTGTCTTCAGTTCAGTTTTGTCCCCATTGACAATGAATGGGGACATAACTGAAGCGTTTTATTCCGGTATTGAGCCCCTATGACGGAACTCAATACCGGAATTCCAAAACGCTAGTGTGAAAGTAGCCTTAGGAAGTGAGATGCGGGTCATGGCAGTTGAGCGGTTGTTGGCCATGAATATGCTAATTATCACTGAGAGCTCATTATGTACCCGGCCAGCGGCAGAGAGGAGGGCTTGGGTGGCCTCCTGTGCATCGGCCCACTGGGAAATTTCCCAGTAAGGTTTATGGCCAATTCGTCCCTAGTAGGGATGAGTGAACTTCAAGTTTTGAAGTTCGGTTTTGGGTATATACTGAATTGCGTTATGAATTCTGTTACCGTAATAGGATGGGAACAGCAAGATGCAGACTTTTATTTCATAGGGAGTCAGAGTGTTTGCTAAAACAGACATGTCTCAGGAGTTGACAGGTCCTCCTTAAAGGGGTTGGTCATCTTCTGGTGGTATCTCTGCAGACTTGTCGTGGCCAGACCTGCAGAGGGAAGCACATTTACCTCCTCGTTCACTCCACCGCCATCCATATTCAATTTGCTGCTGCTGCAGCGATCACCTGACCCCCAGATATTATATATCCTTAGCGTCCAGTTATTTATCAGCCCCCATCACTAACACATGTTCACACTTGTCTGTTTTCCTGACATTACAGAAGGAGAGGAGAATTCTGCAGAACCGTCGCCTGGATCTTGATGCCTGTAAAGCACGACTGAAGAAAGCTAAAGCAGCGGAGGCGAAAGCCGCGGTAATGTCCCATCTGAGAATCATGTTGCTACACGATGAGGGTGGAGGTGCATGCATATTGGGGGTTGAAGGCGGCCATCTTTCCATATACTCCTCCCAGTTGACATGTGTCTACCTATTCGCCACCACTATTTTTCTTTACTGTAGCTTTGGGGTTAAGGGGCTTTTAGTAGGATATCGGTGGTGAATGCTGGTATCATTGCGTCATGTCTGTTCCATTATACACATACCATCGCATCAGACGAGAATTACCCATATCGCCATCTTTATACTACTTCTTTTTGGGGGGTGCCGTGTTTGGCTGCTATTAACGTCCTCCCTTGTTGCGTTCTGTTGCCCCTCACTAACCTTGTGGTGTTTTGTTTTCTGTTGTGTTTTTTTTTTTGTTTTTGTGATTTGCTCAGCTCGAGGGCGATGTGAGTATTTGTCGCTGAGGTCACATTGCGTGATTTCTTCTTTTTGCTTCCTTCTGTCCATCTGTAAACTTTTATTTTCCGCTGCCCTCGTGGTCGACCTGGTCGGAGTGCTTGTAGGATTGGGGGTCAGGGTGCGCTGATACCTGAGGTCACTTGATACCTGCCCGATTAGACCGTAAGATGTTATGAGGGGCCCTCATCTATGGGTCAGAGCGGGGGGCCACTAATAAGCTGCGGATCTAGCCGACTTGGCTCATCCAAGCCCTCTTTTCTGGACAGATGTAGCAAAGCCAGGTTTGCCACTTGTCGCAGGATGTGGATTTCTATAGGACTGCAGTTGGAACAGGACAGCTAGCGCCTTGCAATATCACATCAAGAGGTGCCGAGTGACAAACTCTGCTGGTTCAGCACTGCTACATCTGTTTTCCTAGTATTTTGTATACATCATATATACAATATGTGTATAGTACAATATGTATAATCCCTTTCTGTTAATCCCCCGTTTCCCCGCTCCTCCCTGCATGGTCTATCCTGACTCCATAATGGCCAGACTGCATTTTTGTATGACCAACTGGAATTTAAGATTCTGACGTGTAGGTGCCAACTATGCCCGTATTTGTGGCAATGAGGATATACCAATTTGAATCCACTTATGTCCCTATGACAACACAGAATAGCCAAATCCCGGAGTTGTCATTGGGACATAGGCACACAACAGAATCGAAAAAATGTCCGTATTGAGACATGAGGCACAAATCCCCTTGTGCCTGTCGGTGTTATACGTTGCTGTGTAATTGGTTTCCTCTGGTAATGCCGGATGCCATTAGATTTGCGGTGCACTAGGATCCCCACCTCCTACCTGCTGTGACATTTCCATACCCCTGTGTCGTTCCTCTCTTAATTCTGCTCTTTGCATGTTGCCGGCCTCTCTGCGTTGTGCTTTGAAATTCTGCAGCTCAACTAATTAACTGGACAGGAGGTATCTATATGGAATTAGATGCCCCCGGGGACCCCCTGCTGTGCCCGCCTCATCCACAATGGTTACGTGCATTAGAGTAGATTTACGTTGTGTTAATAAAACTGTCCATTTTGCAAAGTGTGCTGCCGCTCATAGCAACCAACCAGTCCGGTGCCCACGGCCATTTTCTCTGTTGCATACTGGCACTTTACCCTCTGCCCAGGGGTGTAGCTAAAGGCTCATGGGCCCTGGTGCAAGAGTTCAGCTTGGGCCCCCCTTCCCTCAGGGGCAGGGAAACACATAGTCTTCATGCTCCCTGAGGCAAAAAATTGAAACAGCACCCCCCATGCCAAATTTTTGACCTAACCCCTTTCTTCCAGCCAGAGATGTAACTTGACCAACATGCACAATGCCAGGGTCGTCCTATGTGGCACAAGGGTCTTTGGGCACCCTCAAGCTTCTGGGCTCGGTAGTGACTGCTACCTCTGCACCCCCATACCGTAGCTACACCCCTGCCTCTGCCCTTATGGTATCAGAAGCCAAATTTCCTCAGGGTACGTCATCAATATGAGATCAGTGGGGGTCTGACTCCCGCCACCCTCGACGATCAGTTGTGTGTGGAAGCCGCGGCACTCATTGGTGCTCCGATGAGCACAGCGGCCTCCTCGCAACATGCCAAGCACAGCGCCGTCCATTTAATAGTGGCTGTGCTTGGTATCGCTGCTCGGCCCCAGTCACTTGAATGGGACTGAGTTGTGTCATCACATGGCCTATGAAGCTGGCTATGTGGTCACCGGTGCGCTGCAGCCCCTTTATATAGCTGATCGGCTTGGGTGCCGAGAGACCCCGCCAATCTCATGCTGATGACCTATCCAGAGGATAGGCCATCCATATGAAAATCACGGAAAACCCCTTTAAGCTCATACTGCCTCTTGCAACCAGTTTGTCTTAGGTCTCCAGCTCAAAGCTGACTTGACCATGACATATGTGCCAAGTTTTAGAAAGCCCCACCTTGGGAACGTCCCCTGAATGCCCACTTTTGGGTCAGGGTTTTGCAAACCCCACCTTTTTTGCAGACCAATTTGTGGGACAATGCTGACAAAATTTGGACTTTTGGCAAGTATTGAGTGAACTGAGGGCAGAGTATAGGAACTTAGACTCTTTGTGCCCGAACCAACATAACACATTCCGGTGGAGAACAACCTTACAATTTCGGACCTCTGGTTGGTTGCTGTGGGCAACAAGGCCCCTTTTCCAGCGACCGTTTGGATGAGAAGGACCATTGGGTGTCAAGAATCGAAACTAGTGGAACCTGAAGATGGCGGTATCAACCCTAGCAGCCACTCTGGCCGCCATATTTTTAAGGGACATGCACCATTGTTACGGCAGGTAGAAAACGCCAAGAAGAGTGAGCCAGCAATATACTGAATATCCTTATTCCTAATGTAGTGTCGGGATCTAGGCGTGCCCTTTGTTATCGCTGCTCTTTGCCCCCCACCCGTTACCCGTCCATGTTCATTTTTGTTTTCTTTGGTTTGTGTGTTTCTGTTTTCACATTCATGTTCTCCCTGCATGACATGAGCTCTGTTCCCCGCAGGCTTTGCCTGATTTTCAGGAGACCCGACCTCGTAATTACGTACTGTCGGCCAGTGCGTCAGCGGTAAGATCAATCTAAACTCCTCCCCCTTTTCTCAGCCCCCTCAATTCCTATTAGCGCCCCCTGGGAGTGGAAGTCAGTTTTTCTTTTAGACGGTTTCCCATTTTCTATGAGTAGTTCTGTAGTGAGACTCCAGTCTAATATTGGAGACACCATATTTATATATGGACTTGTTGATCTCCTAAAAATGTTGGGTTTCTATGATAGCTGCAGGCCTTGGGGCGGGGGGGTGTAGAGATATCACTGTCAGAAATGAGGAACATCCATTAGATTCGTAGATCAATCCACTTGTGCTGGTTCGTGGGAAGAACCTTGTGAGATTATGTGGCTATAAAAAATGATCAGGCACCATCAGGTCTTCATGGTGTCCACGTACACGTGGTCGTTTGTCATGAAGCCATGTCTTCGTTCAGTCGTGAAGAACGTCCAAAAAAAACACCTTTGTCAGTTGGGTTGAGACCATTTAGATCCAGTATGGTCCTTGTTGTTGTGTAGCCCTTGTATCTTCAGATGATGTTTGGGTACGTTCCCACCTCCATTTAACTGAGCTTACTGGGTCCGACCTAGCCGGATACTTCCATTCACTGCCAGATCCCATTGACTATAATGGGATCAGCCAGGGATCCAGCTGCTTTCCAGCATGAGTGCCAAGTTTTGACCAGACAAAAAACGTCTCATGAACCAGTCTTTGTCCAGCCGAAACCCAGCACTCATGCCGGAAAGCTTCTACCGTGTTTCCCCGAAAATAAGACAGGGTCTTATTTCTTTTTCTTCTCCGGAAAAAGGGTTAGGGCTTATTATTGGGGTAGGTCTTATTTTTGCCCCCACTGAACATATATGTCATTTTTGGTCCCTCTGAATATATACCAGTATGTCTTTTTTTTTTTTTGCCTCGGGCCCCTGTGCACACACAGACAAAAAATATACTAACCTCCGCTCCGGACTTCTTCTTCTTTCCAAATCCTGTCATCTGGCGTGTGCTGTGTCATCCCGTCAACCAGCGTAATCCCGCGAGACCCGGCGCTGAGGTCACGGATAGGGTATGGGTATAGGTGTTTATATAGGTAACTAACTACGCAGCGCTACGTACTATAGTACGCAGCATTGCGCAGGTAGCATCACCAGCAGAGAGGCCCTGACTGGCCATTACAATCACTTGCAGGGCTCCAAACTCCCCCATCCCCCGCCGGGCTCGGACCGTAACCTTATTCTCAGTATATCCTCAATGTACCTAGGGCTTATTTTTGGAGTAGGGCTTATATTTTAAAGAGGACCTCACCCCTCTCCTAACAAGCCTGGTTTAATAGCTTCATGCATTCTCCATGTAATAACAAGTCTGGAACATCTATTCTTATGGCTCTATGTTGTGCCATTCCTCTATTATTTGCACTAGAAGTTATGAATAAATTGCTATTTGTCTTCAGTAAGGGAACAGAGGGGAGGTGACCAGTTGGGGGTGTGTCCCTGCACAGTCTGAACATGGCAGCACTGATTGGATAGAATGTGACTGTGCAGGGACACACCCCCAACTGGTCACCTCCCCTCTGTTCCTTTACTGAAGACAAATAGCAATTCATTCATAACTTCTAGTGCAAATAATAAAGGAATGGCACAACATACAGACATAAGAATAGATGCTCCAGAATTGTTATTACATGGGGAATGCATGGAGCTATTAAAACAGGCATGTCAGGAGCGGTGAAAGGTCCTCTTCAAGCCTACTCCAAAAACAGGGCAAAATAGCACTAGGGCTTATTATCGGGGTAGGTGTTATTTTTGGGGAAACAGATTCCACTATAGTCAAAGGTGTCCAGCAGAGAACTGCCATATCCGGCTAGGCTGGATCCACAGGCCATTCCAGCAGCTAAAAGGAGGTGTGAACCTACCCTCAGTCTTGTCACGTTGGCTTGTGTCAGGTTGGTTGAAGGTCTCATGGTCCAACACTTCATTTTGGTGTCACCCCTTCCACCAATACACTGCCACTAACTCCCATCCAGTATTATCTAGGTCCTTATGGAGAAGGCATGCTTGTAGAACCATCTCCATGATGCCCTTATGGGGACTCCAAGCCTTTGTACATAGTATGAGGGATTTTGTGGGTTAGACATATATGATCTCTCATGGACCTTGCCATGCCCAAATGATGGCAGCTAAGCACATGCAAGTAGGACAGTTCCTGGGCAAAAACAATGTGAAGGACCTAATGGACCTCAAGTGCAAAATTATAATGATTTGATGGGTTAGGTATTGCGTATTTGAGTTAGTATTTGGGGGGTGGGGGGGAATCAAATCCCTAAGGACCTATGTAAATGATGACACTCCATTGATCAATGCCCCATCTTAACCCTTCCCTTTCCTTCCCATCTGTGAACCATCACTGGCTGTTGTGTTTTGTTGAGTGCCTATGACGTATCTCAGACTCATCTCTCCTGTTACTCTGTGACTGCAGCTTTGGAGTGACGAGGTGGACAAGGTAAGCGCACCCGAGACTACGCCGAGGACTAATGTTGTGCCCTATGCTCCTCTGAAAGTGTTTCCTGATTAAAATCGGGCCTCTCGTCCTGTGTCTTAAGGAAATCCCATCACTACACAGTCCACAGAGCTCGACTCCAGGTCCTAATACTGACTGCATTTACCATTGTGTTTCCTCAGGATTAGGGTACATTCACACGTCCGTGTGTGTTTTGCAGTCCGGGCTCTATTATAGAGATGCCTTTTCTTGTCCGTGGCTCCGGACAAGAATAGGACATGTTCTATATTTTTGCGGGGCCGCGGAACGGAAGTGCGGATGCGGACGGCACAGTGTGTGCCGTCCGCATCTTTTGCGGCCCCATTGAAAATGAATGGGTCCGCACCCGTTCCGCAATATTGTGGAACGGGTGCGGACACATTCTGCGGACGTGTGAATGGAGCCTTATGGGGATGGATGATATAGAAGTCTACAGTCCCCTGTTATTAGCTACAGGTAGTGGTTGGCTGCAGTGTATTAGGATTGAACGATGTCTGCCCTCCCATAACCACTGCTTTATCTCGCACCTCTCCAGATCTACATATGATAGTGACCCTGCTTCCCATAATCTGTAGGTTTATAGGTTTTTCACTGTTCTACAGTTGGTGTTTTATTTTGGTTTGCCATCCCTTTAATTTAACAGGAGAGGAGGACCCTAAAGTTCTTCAGAAATCATCTCCCATGTCTCCAGTTATAAGGACGTCCAGATTAATATATGTGTAAATAATATCAGCAGCTCTTCTAATACCGGAAAGTAGGGTAGTGGCCCTTTAAGCCCCTCTTTGCTCCTGTGATGACGCAGAGAGCCGAGGGAATAGTAGTCCTCAGATAAATATGTTGCTCAGTTATATGCAACTCAGCCTCTAGTAGAAGTACTTGCCCTTTAAATTATTTTTAATAGAAATCCAAAGAGTACAAATGCTCCCAGGATCATTTCATCCTCTAGCGCTGCCGGCGAAACAGAGACACAAAGCAGCTCAGCTACAGATCGTCTGTATCGCATATAGCCAGGCATAGCTAGGGGTACCAAAAACATTCATCACCCAGATAAAGCCCCATCATGACCACTACGAACACACCTTACTTAGTGTTCACACCCCCTGAGTGTCCTCTAGACCAGTGATTTTCAACCAGTGTGCCTCCAGCTGTTGCAAAACTACAACTCCCATCATGCCCAGGCAGCCTACAGCTATCAGCCTACAGAAGGGCATGGTGGGAGTTGTAGTTTTGCAACAGCTGGAGGCACACTGGTTGAAAATCACTGCTCTAGACAGTAATAACGTAGTGAGCCTTTTGTATCCACTAAATAATGACCTCTGTGAGAGCCCTAAAAAGTAACAGTGCCCTCTTTTTCCCCCTAGACAGTAATAATATATCAACTAAAAATTAATAATGCCCTTTGTAAAGTGATAATGCCCAGCGTTTTCCCTAAAAAGTAGTAATACTCCATGTGCCTTGTAAATGCATAATGCCCCCTGAATAAATTGCATTGCCGCTGTGCCCCCTGAATAAGTAATTACTCTTGTTCCCTCTGAATAAATAATAATGCCCCCTAAATATGTAATAATGGCTCTGTGAATAACTGATGATTCCCCATAAATAGACACTAATGCCCCTTCTGTCCCTAAATAAGCAATAATGTCTCCTGATTAAACAGTAATGCCCCTTGTGCCCCCTTAATGGATAGTACTGCCCCTGAATATATAATACTGTTCTCTGTGCCCCCACAATACACAATAAGGCCCTTTGTGACCCCTGAATAATGGCCCTGTGCCTAATGTCTCTTGTGCCCCCTGAATGAGTATTAATTACCCTGTGCCCCTTGTGCCCCCTGTAATAAATTATTATGCCTCTTGTGCCCCTTGATTAAATTATAATCCTCCTCCCCCTTAAAATATGTAATAATGCCCCCTGTAAATAAACCTTCCACTCACCTCGTTGTGCAGCTAGCATCCCGTTGCAGGTGACGTGATGTGGTGACATCTGTGCCACCTGCGCTGTGTCCCAGTGTCCTATGGGCCACAGGGTTGAACTGGCCAGCAGTTTACAAGATGGAGATTGGTGTCCTGCACCCCCACTAGCATCCACCCGCATTTGTGTGCAATCCACATCTCATGCATGTGAGTAGATTTTCCACAACTCCATTCACATACATAGGGAACTTACTGCCGTAGAAAAATACGCTACTGAAATACAGTGGGGCTCCACCACATTGCAAACTGCATAATAAAAGAAGCCCTGCCAGGACACGAGATGATTGCCCACCAGGATCTGTGCACATCCAGTGCCTGTAAGTGATGTCACTTCTATATCATCACCTCCCATGTCCACTGTGTAGTGTGGACTTTTTTGAGGCACAAGTTCAAGATGCCCTACTAATATTTCTTTTAAGGCCTCCATCTGTGAGGGCACGTGTGATACGTAGACTAATATATAGACATTCAGATATAGGACTGCAGGCGCCACCTGTTTGTTTGCCGTTTAACCTGCTCTGTTCCCCGTTTTGTTGATTGCTGCTTCCCTCCCAGCATGATCCTCTCCACCGTCAGTAGGATGCACATACTCATCCGTAGGGATGGGAGCTTCTATCTCCGAGACTTCATGTGACCATGTCCAGTCATACATTCTGCTTCTCTTGTGTCACCAAGACTTTCCTGTAATGTGATCCTGCCATGTAGAGGCAGCCATATTGAACACTACAAGCCCACCTTTACTAGACACCAGTGATATCACGGAGGCACGCGATCACTGGTTCCTAGTGGAGAAACCTTCACTGTTCATCCATAGTTTTCACACTGTAAGACTCACAGCATATGGAGAATCTACGTTTAGCTGGAGGTCAAGAAGAAAATCCAGCCAGTTATTCTGAACAATTAGAAGCAGATATATTTTAGCAAGGTGTCTTATAGTCAGGAAAATACAATTTTCACACTGTAAGACTCGCTGCATATAAGGAACCCACGTTTATTTGGAGGTCAAGAGGAAAATCCACCCAGTTATTCTGAACAATTAGAAGCAGATATATTTTAGCAAGGTGTCTTATAGTCAGGAAAATACAATTTTCACACTGTAAGACTCGCTGCATATAAGGAACCCACGTTTAGCTGGAGGTCAAGAGGAAAATCCACCCAGTTATTCAGGACAATTAGAAGCAGATATATTTTAGCAAGGTGTCTTATAGTCAGGAAAACACAATTTTCACACTATAAGACTCACTGCCTATGAAGAACCCACGTTTATTTGGAGGTCAAGAGGAAAATCCACCCTGTTATTCTGGACAATTAGACGCAGATATATTTTAGTGATGTGTCTAAGGCCCCATTCACACGACCGTATGTACATGTCCGCATCTTATCCGCATTTTTGCGGATAAGATGCGGAACCATACGGACCCATTCATTTTTCCATAGGAGAAAAAAAATGCGGAATGCACACCGTGTGCATTCCGCATCCGTATATTACGGAAGTTCTCCCGCAAAAAAAGTGAAACATTTCCTATACTTGGCCACAAAATCACGTCCGTAGCCCCATTAAAGTCAATGGGTCCGCTAAAATGCGGAACACTACGGAAGACTTTTCATATGTCTTCCATTCCATTTTTATACGGATCACGGAATACATACGGTCGTGTGAATGGGGCCTTATAGTCAGGAAAACACAATTTTCACACTATAAGACTCACTGCCTATGAAGAACCCACGTTTATTTGGAGGTCAAGAGGAAAATCCACCCTGTTATTCTGGACAATTAGACGCAGATATATTTTAGTGATGTGTCTAAGGCCCCATTCACACGACCGTATGTACATGTCCGCATCTTATCCGCATTTTTGCGGATAAGATGCGGAACCATACGGACCCATTCATTTTTCCATAGGAGAAAAAAAATGCGGAATGCACACCGTGTGCATTCCGCATCCGTATATTACGGAAGTTCTCCCGCAAAAAAAGTGAAACATTTCCTATACTTGGCCACAAAATCACGTCCGTAGCCCCATTAAAGTCAATGGGTCCGCTAAAATGCGGAACACTACGGAAGACTTTCCATATGTCTTCCATTCCATTTTTATACGGATCACGGAATACATACGGTCGTGTGAATGGGGCCTTATAGTCAGGAAAACACAATTTTCACACTATAAGACTCACTGCCTATGAAGAACCCACGTTTATTTGGAGGTCAAGAGGAAATCCACCCTGTTATTCTGGACAATTAGAAGCAGATATATTTTAGTGATGTGTCTTATAGTCAGGAAAACACAATTTTCACACTATTAGACTCACTGCATATAAGGAACCCACGTTTAACTGGAGGTCAAGAGGAAAATCCACCCAGTTATTCTGGACAGTTAGACGCAGATATATTTAAGCAATGTGTCTTATAGATGATATATTCTTTGTCGCACACTGATAGATTAACGCTGTGAGTAGGGATCCAACCCCATAGGTACTTGAAGTAGAGACCACAGCAATTCAAAGTGAATTTAGGATTTTATTGGCTTTTCAGGCATAGATAGTGTCACTATCTATGCCTGAAAAGCTAATATGTCTTATAGTCAGGAAAATTCAGTGCATATTAATTATGTAATGGCTGAATATCCCTTTAATTGGCATGATCCAACTTGTTCCTTGTGGAAAGAACCCCTCTTTCTGATATCTAATGATATGGAGGAGAGGACAGGATGGATGATGAAACCACTTTACACTGAATGATGGCATAATCTGAAGGAAGGAGCCCAGCCCGATGGGTGGTGGCATGTTACCCTAAATCTACAATGGTGCCTTGTCCTGGAGCCAGCCCGGATAACTCACCGTGGCAGATTGTGAACTTCATGGTGACTATGGTGGCTTGTCCCATCAAACAGTAGGACTATGCACTGTCATGGGTGACCCCTCCAACCAGGCCAAAAAGGAGAGGTCACCATCAAAAGGCAGAGAGGGGCACGTGGCACAAAAGTAAATTTTGATATCCGCTCACAGAGGAGGCAGTTATATTTTGCACTGACTCGTCAGAGTGTTTGACCTCTCATACATACGTCCTCTGTCCACCATAAACCGCTCTCTAGTGAAGGCCGTCTGCATCTAGGAGACACAGTATGAGCTCCATCATTGGCTACGTTACTTTTATGGTAGTTGTAGATTTTTTGTTTGTCAGTCGGTCTTCTGCTGTAGTACTGATACTTGGATACAGACGATATCGCCTCCTATTGACCTGAAAGAAATGTCAGGATCGGCCAGGTCACACAGGTGGATTATCTGCCCAATGTATTTACCATGCTGGATGTATGAAATGTATTCTGGGTAATCCCGCGCGTTACTGGAGTTTTCTGGCTGGAAAATATATCATGCAGATGGTATATCTGTTTGACATATGCCTTCGAGCAACACCTTTGGAGCCACCTTAAAGGTCAATATAATAACTCAATCTGCTAAAAAAAAAAAATGTTGGCCTTGCTTAAAGGGAACCTGTCATGAACTTTATGCTGACCTTACTGGGGGCAGTAAAAAATAGTGACAGAAATGCTGATTTCAGCGGTGTGTCACTCATGAGCTAAAAGTAAGTGGTTGCCGAGAACCAGCATCATAATCATTGCAGCACCGGCCTTGAAAAGAGTCAAATCTACCTGAGAAGAGTCCTGGTTATTCATAATCTCCTGCTCTCCCGCCCATCTGCTGATGATTGGCAGTTCTCTCCTAGAGAGAAAGGGAGAAAACTAGGTAAAAGCCTGTCAATCATCATCAGGTGGGCAGGGAAAGCAGGAATTCATGAATAACCAGGACTCTTCTCATGAAGACTTGACTCTTTTTCCAGGCCCAGTCTGCAATGATTGTGATGTTGGTTCTCGGCAACCACTTACTTTTAACATTTAAATGACAGACCGCTGAAATCAACACACTCACTTTATTCTGCCATTAGTATGGGGAGCATAAAGGTGATGACAGGTTCCCTTTAAAGAAAAAAAAAACACAAAATGGTATTCCAGGGTAGACATTCACTTTAAAGGGCATCTGTCAGCAGTTTTGTACCTATGACACTGGCTGACCTGTTCCATGTGCACTTGGCAGCTGAAGACATCTGTGTTGGTCCCATGTTCATATGTGCCCGCATTGCTGAGAAAAATGTTGTTTTAATATATGCAAATAAGCCTCTAGGAGCAACGGGGGCGTTACCATTACACCTAGAGGCTCTGCTCTCTCTGCAACTGGTGCGCCCTCTGCACTTTCACAGTGCCAGGTGTGATCAAGTTTTCATTGCCTGTCAATCAAAGTGCAGAGGGTGTGGCAGTTGCAGAGAGAGCAGAGCCTCTAGGTGTAATGGTAACGCCCCCGTTGCTCCTAGAGGCTCATTTGCATATATTAAAACAACATTTTTCTCAGCAACGCGGGCACATATGAACATGGGACCAACACAGATGTCTTCAACTGCCAAGTGCACATGTAACAGGTCAGCCAGTGTCATAGGTACAAATCTGCTGACAGCCCTGTAAAGTGAACGAGTTTTCTCATTTGTGGACAAAAGATCATTTCCTCAGTACTTACCTGTCCATCGTGCTGCCGACTCTGCTGCGCACAGGCTGGCTGCAGAGTTTTCTGCTCTGGTTCTCACTCAAACTATTCCTAAAACCTATATATGCAGCTGAACAGGAAGACTCGGGAACTCCTTTGGTTGCAACGTGAGCAAAAGAGGCCACAGCCCAGTCTGAGTGCAGCAGAGACATTGGTGGTGTGACAGACAGGTAAGTACTGAGGAAAAGGTCTTTCATCCACAATTGAGAAGACTCTGGGATTTTCTAATAAAGGCTGAAGAACCTCTTTAATATATCTTTATAGCAGTTGGGGATCTGTTTATATGATACAAATTGCAAATCTCCAGCATAGACCTGGAGTTAAAGTGCTCGGGTAAGCACTCTGACCTCCTTCTAGCCCTGTGAAGTCACATCTATTGGTCATATAGCCCTTCTGCAGTCCGTACTGTTCAAATGCCTGGGACTGAGCTGCACTGCCAAGCACAGCCACTATACAATGTACGGCGCTGTGCTTAGTATATGTGATGAGGGTTCAGCCCCTTCAAACAGCTGATCAGCACGGGTATTGGAAGTCAAACCCCTTCCGATCAGACATTGTTGATCTATTCTGAGATTTTTACGCCTTTTGTTAATGAATTTCAGGCTGCCTTCAGCCACCACTAGGTGGAGCCGACTGCTTACTGTTATACAGTACACTCAATAAAAACACAGTAATCTCCCTCTAGTGGTGGCTGCCGGTATGTCTTAAATTACATCTGAGTCTATGCAGGGGATTGGGAGGTTTGTATCAGAAAACAGATCTCGGGCCAGTAAATATATATCGTGAATTTAAAGGGCAAAATAATATGAGAGCAGAGTAGAAATGATCTATATAACTAGCAATTCACTAATGATATAATTGTTCTTGGCTCTGTGAGACAGTTGCAGGGGATTTAGGGAATTTCTATTGAGGGATTTTCTCCTATAGTATATCTAGCAGCTCCACTAGGACGTTCCCGCTGAGTGCAGGAGGGAGCAGCGTCTGCAGTCTGGTTTATCCTGTTAATGTGGAGGCGATTGATTTCTCTTGCAGGCGGAACATGAACTGCGAGTGGCTCAGACAGAGTTTGACCGTCAGGCAGAAGTGACCAGACTGCTCCTGGAAGGGATCAGCAGTACTCATGTGAGTCTATGTACAGGACATCATGTATCAGCACCGAGAGGGGTTTTCTGGGTGCAATCATTTGGTGGCAGCAGCCCTAAAGAGGTCTTCCCGGAAAATGAAGTTATCAACTGGATAAGGGATAACTCTTGGAATGCACACGGGCCGGGATCCGCAATTTGCGGACCGCAAAACACTTACAGATGTCTGAATGGACCCTTAATGTGGACCAAGACTTTTTGTGCATTTTGACTCGGCAATAATCATTATGGTCACTTGGAAATGAATAAATTGTAAGGATTATTAGTACATATATACAGACCTTAAAGGGGGTATACCTGCAAAAGGAAGCAGCTTCCCAGCTCCTTCGTTCCAAAGGCCTCAGCTGTACTCCTTGGATAGAAACTTCCTATGTGACGCCGCCGCAGACAAACACTGGCCTCAGGGGTGACCTGCTCCCTTTGCGTCACGTGACCATGACAAAGGGAGCAGGGCACTGCTGTGGCCAGAGATTGACTGCAGCAGTGTCGAACTGAAAATGGAGCTGGTGAAGCAGGTGAGTATGCTTCCCTTCGCAGTCTGCTAACCCCCCTCCCCACACACACAAAAAGATGCACAACAACTTTAACCTCCTAACAGTCACACTAAAATAGGGAAAAACGTTTTTTGTTTTTTTTTGGATCCTTAGTGTGTGTGTCTGCAGTAAATCTTGTTGGCACACAACTACGGGGACACTATTGCATTTTTAACCCCTTAGTGACGTAACTAATTTTAGCCTTAAGGACCAATAATATTTTTCCCCCCTTTTAAATTTTTTCTTCTAAATTTTTTTATTTTATTTTGCGGGGTTAGTTGTAGTTTTTTTTGGAACAATTTTGCAGTATATATAGTGTTATATACATTATTTCATTACATTTACATAGTGCTATATATACATTATTTTGTGGAACTTATTTACGCGTTCACTGTGTGGTATAACAGAATTTTTAATAAGTGGGTCACTACAATGATAATGCCACATTTCTCTCTCTCTCTCTCTCTCTCTCTCTCTCTCTCTCTCTCTCTCTATATATATATATATATATATATATATATATATATATATATATATATATATTTATTTTTTATTATTTCTCCTTTCCTCCTGTAGGCTGTCAGCTCTGTAACTGCCCCCCCTCCTCCAGACTGAAGGGGAGGGGGAAGGGGTCTGCTTTAGCTGCTCATATCTCTGGTTTGGTAGTAGCTAGGGATATAGACTGGTGTTCCAAGCTTTCAAACAATACCACAATGACAGCATTATCCTCAGTACATGGGAAGATATCACTGTTAGTAATCAGGATGCAGTGAATGCAGCTGAAGTTAAAAGCATGTTTCACCCACAATTATTCCCAACTCGATTTCTAACAGTGATATCTCCTGCTTATCTTGGACTAATGCTGTCATGGAATGTCATCTTTCAAACAAGACCAGGCCCATTCTTCTAGCTGCTACCATTTAGGATATATCAGCAGCTAAAGCAGCCTTCCCCCCCCCCCCCCATCTGCCCGAGCTCAGCTCAGCAGAACATTTAATTACTTTTCCCACACCCTAAGCTGAGCTCGGGCAAAACAGGTGGTTAAAGGGTTATTCTCATCTCAAACATTATGACCGATCCACTGGGCCCCCAGCTCTCAATTAATTTCTATGGGAGTTCCAAAAATAGTCAAACATTTGAAGAGGGGCATGACCCTCTAATATCTGACAGGATTTGTGTGCCGGCAGTAACACATAGATCAGCATAGGAGCTGTAGACACAAAACAGTAGACTGTTTGCAAAGTTGCTTTATTTTTCAGTTTTAATCCATTGGAGCAGAAAAAAATGCAAACATGGACGTCACCTGTAGTAGAAAAATGAAATGTGTTCTTATGCATCTGTAGATGGGAAGATACTGATTGACCTGAAAGTGTTAGTGAAGGGTTAATTCCCAGCAGATCTGCCTCTGTACCACTAACATTTCTTTCCTGTTTACCCATTGGTTTCAACCATGACACAGGAAACCCTATCCTGGAAAAAGAGCCTGACGTCACCTGCTGTGTCTTCCACAGGTCAATCACCTCCGCTGCCTGCATGAGTTTGCCGAGGCCCAAGCGACATACTATGCTCAGTGCTACCAGTACATGGTGGACCTGCAGAAACAACTGGGCAGGTACGTGACTGAGGAAGCAGAGGTCAGCAACTCCAGCTGCTGTGAAACTACAACTCCCAGCATTCATACTTGCTCAGCTGTTCTTCTAACTCCCATAGAAGTGAATGGAGGATTCTGGAAGGTGTAGTTTCAGAACGGCTGTTGTTACAAGTCTCACACAGGCTATCGGCAGCCACCACTAGGGGGAGCTTGCTGCATATGAGTTTATATTATCCCACGGACTTCAATGGGAGCGGTATAAATCCATATGCAGTAAGCTCTTGCTTGTGTTGGCCTGCCCCATCTTGGGTCTCCCTGAATTTGCGTCTAATGCCCCTTTCACACGAGCGGGAGACTCGCATGTCTCCCACAACGCATCTACAGGGCTGGACTCGGCACTGACTGGGATCACATATAATGCTCTGCGATCCTTGTCCGTGCCGAGTCCAGCCCTGTAGATGCGTTGCGGGAGACATGCGAGTCTCCCACTCGTGTGAAAGGGGCATAAAAGAGAGATTCCAGTTTTAGCTTTTAAGATCTCTGCTTGCTGCCATTCAGTAGGAACCTCCATTGGTTTCAGTTTATTACAAAAAAAAAAAAGAACTCTCCTGGTCATGCAATGGGTGCACGATATGATTAGTGCCCTGTAATTGGTCCTGCACCTCTGTGTCCATTACATGACTAGGACAGACTTGTATCTGCTGGAAGGAAACAATGAGGGTTTCTATTCAATGACAGCAAGTATTAAGTGGAAATGTGTATAACACTTCATTATACTAAGAATAATGTATTTTGCTGGGATCAGAATACTCATTTAAAAGCAGGCAAATATAATTTAAAGAGGACCTGTCACATCTGTTGAAATGCTGGTATTCCCTATGGCTGCTGTAACCTTAGACCTGCCGTCCAGACCTGCACTAGATTTATCACAGGGGGTGAAGGGATCAGTTTTGGTGCAGAATTGACCCCAGAGAGAAGCCCAACCCCTTGTCAAGCAAGTTAGAAAAAAGTGTGTCAAATTGCTCCAATTTTTAGTGCAGACAGAAATACATGGCTCCTAGAAATACATAAATGGCGGTATCTCCAGTCTCACACCCCATTCTCCTTTAGTCTTATGAGAACGTGATTTACACCACATTATATTGATAGTATTTGATATAGATGGGGTTCAACATAATCTCACAAATGTCTGCACAAGAAAATTACCCCAGGGCCCGAAATGTGAAGAAAATGCTTTGGTGATTGTATCTTTATTTTGCAGTTTGTTCCCTTATGGCCCAGACCAATGATCCACAGCCGGTGGCCCTCCAGCTGGGGTGATAACCCCCATCATGTTCGGACAGCCACAGGCTGCAGACCACTGGTCTAGGGCCCCCATTTTCCATTACAAACTTCCAATAATTTCTCTCTCCTCCCTTTATGCTGCCAGTTCCAGGGGTGAGGTGTAAGTATATGTCACAGTCAGCACGTCATCGCATGTCTATATGTATTTGGTGACGTCTGTTGTTGGGTGGATGTGATGCATGCTACGTATTCATGACATGAATAAACGGCATCTAATCACATACATGTGTATGCATCCCAGAGCATTAGGCCCCATTCACACGACCGTATGTACATTTCCGCATCTTATTTGCATTTTTGCGGATAAGATGCGGAACCATACGGACCCATTCATTTTTCCATAGGAGAAAAAAAATGCGGAATGCACACCGTGTGCATTCCGCATCCCGTATCTCACGGAAGTTCCCCCGCAAATAAAAATAAAACATGTCCTATACTTAGCCGCAAAATCAAATCTGTAGCCCCATTAGGCCCCATTCACATGACTGTATGTATTCCGTGATCCGTATAAAAATGGAACGGAAGACATACGGAAAGTCTTCCGTAGTGTTCCGCAATTTTGCAGACCCATTGACTTTAACTTCCGTGAGATACGGGATGCGGAATGCAGGGTGTGCATTCCGCATTTTTTTCTCCTATGGAAAAATGAATGGGTCCGTATGGTTCCGCATCTTATCCGCAAAAATGCGGATAAGATGCGGAAATGTACATACGGTCGTGTGAATGGGGCCCAAGGTTGTATTAGGACGGTTTCACACAAGTGTGTGCAGTGCAGAAATCATACTCTGTGTGTGAGCGTGATCCTCCATTCTGGACTTGCAGGCGCGCTCAGCATTATACTGATTTATAATGCTATGTGCCTCTGCATGACCTTACTTCTACAGGATCACACTGACATAGAGCTGTCACTGGGATTCTATAACATAAAGCGCTATAAATCAGTATAATTCAGCGAACTATACTGCAAGACAAGCAGTCTTGAGAACAGAGCATCACACGCTCATGTGAGACAGCCAGATCATCGCTAACGAGCGTTCGTAGTATTTAGCAATGATCTGGCAGTGTAAGGCTAGGGCTACACGGCGACTGTTGTCACACGACAATCTTTATAATGAAAGTCTATGGTGTTGCACTGCGAAACGACAGTCACAAAAATCCATCCAAGATGGATTTTTCTGCGACTGTCCCGTCGCAGCGTGACACCATAGACTATCATTATAAAAACAGTCGCGCGACACATGTTGCAGTGTAGTTCTGCCCTGTGTGTAGTGTGACACGTCACCATGTAGCTCTAGCCTAATACTGGCCGATGAACAAGCAAACGCTCGTTGATTTTTAAACCAGCTTGAAAATCTGGATTGGCCAATAATTTGCCGGTAGCAGATTCTGCTCGCTAATCACGGTCTGCTACCGACAAACAACGAGTCTGTATGAGGACATGAGATGGCATTAGCGACTGCTCCTCCCCATACATGCGACTGCATGTAATAGCAGCGGCCTCCTCCACTAATGAGCAGGCGATTGTCAGGAAGGAACGCTACCCTCCCGAAAATCGCCTGTAACCTCGCTGTAATACAGCCTTAAAGGGGTTGTGTCACTCCAGCAAATGGCATTTATCATGTAGAGAAAGTGAATACAAACCACTTACTAATGTATTGTGTTTGTCCATATTACCTCCTTTGCTGGCTGGATTCATTTTTCCATCACATTATACACAGCTCGTTTCCATGGTTACAGACCACCCTGTAATCCATCAGTGGTGGTCGTGCTTGCACACTATAGGAAAAAGCACCAGCCTCTCTGGTGGCCGGAACCATGGGAGCTCACATAGGCCGGTGCTTTTTCCTATGTTGTGCAAGCACGACCACCGCTGATGGATTGCAGGGTGGTCTGTAACCATGGAAACGAGCCGTGTATAATGTGATGGAAAAATGAATCCAGCCAGAAAAGGAAGGAATATGGGTAATACTAATGTATTGCTAAGTGTCTTGTATTAACTTTCTCTACATGAAAAATGCCACTTACTGAAGTGAGACGACCCCTTTAAGGTTTATTTCCATCCGGGAGCATTACCACATTTACCATACAACAGAAAATGCTCAAAGGGGAGATGGCCTCCATTCAGCCTATTTACATAATCATCCTAAACTATACATGCAACTCTCCATCCTACCACATCAGATACAACCATTCATTAACGACGTGTGATCACCCAGTGGTCTTCTAGTGCTGCTCTGGGGGCCCCACTGGTTGAATGCCCGTCGATCAGGCACCTATCCACTATCCTGTAGATAGGGGATACGTGAATGTAATGAGACAATGCCTTATAAAGGCCACACTAACATTCAACCTTCAAGACCGTGGGCAGGAGCGGCAGAGTTATGGAAACCGCAGTACTTAGCGATTCCCTGCGGCATCCGTTCCATCACTTACCGGGTCCCTACCGGTCTCTGCTCCGTGCCCTCCTCCCCTCAGCCAATCACTGAAGGAAATGAAAACCTTCAGGATTAAACGGTTCACTTCCAGCACTGCTGGTTTATGAATGGACTCCCTTCCTCCACAGGATAACCAGCGTGCACCATTGTCCTTACAGATTTCCATCGACGTTTGTGGGGAACGCAGACGCCATCGTCCCGCCTCTCAGCACCTCCCCTCCAGCCGCCACTCTCCCCTTGCTCCAAGCCGTAAGCCCCAACCCTGCAGACGGGACCCTGAATCCGGCAGACGTCAAACCACCTGCGAGCGGCACACGAAAGGCAAGAGTGCTATATGACTACGAGGCAGCAGACAGCACGGAGCTTGGCCTCAGGGCCGACGAGGTGAGAGGAGGCTGCTGAGCCTGTTTTATGTGGTGTGTATTAGGATTTCTTATCGTTAGCCATGTCCTTTCCCCCCTCCAGTTAATCACGGTGTACAGCCTCCCTGGCATGGACCCAGACTGGCTCATTGGAGAGAGGGGGAACCAGAAAGGCAAAGTCCCCGTTACATACCTGGAACTCCTCAGTTAGACTGAAGGCTGCGGCTGTGCAGAATCTCTCAACAAGCCAATCGCCCCCTCGGGGCCGTCTCATAGCTCGGAGGCTGCTGCTTCTTCTTCTTCAAGTTCCCCTTTGTCTGTCCTTGCAAATCTTTTCTTTACTGTGTTTGATCAGCCTCCACAGTTTATAATATCTTCCAGCATATAAGAGGTTAAGCACCATTGCTCAATGTGTCATTAAACGATCCTGCTGTCGAGGGAGCAGCCCAGGGGGCGAACCCCTCATGCTTGCACTAAAGTCACAGATTTTAATGGTCACAGGAAGACAGTCTGGGATTTGTACACTCCTACCCCCTCCCCCCCCCCAGGTCTGTCCCGATATCTTGTTTTAACCTAAAATTTTGTACCAGTCACGATTCTGAAGACCCAGTGTGGAGTGCTACAGGTGGAAGAGTGCGCTGGGTACGTGGTAGTGTCCACGTAATAAGATCACTTTATCACCGCTATGCAGAGAGGAGGTTTAGGGTGCATCCTGCTGTTATGTGAACCCCCTCATTGTAACCTACAATTATTATCCAAGCTCACATACCAGAGGGTCAGCAACCTTTCACACTCCAGCTGTTGTGAAACTACAACTCCCAGCATGCTCCATTCACTTCTATGGAAGTTCTGAGAAGAAAAGAGCAAGTATGCATGCTGAGAGTTGTAGTTTCCCGACAGCTGGAGGTTATATACAATCAATTATGTTTCCAGCATTCTTCCACCTCAAGAAGAGAAGTCATGTACACAGAGTGAATGCAACTTTAATCGGGTTGTCCGGCAGTATTCATAATTTTTTTTTAAAATATTTGGCTCACAGTGGGTTAAAAATGCAAAAAGAATCCATACTGGAAACGCTCAGCCAAGCACTGGCCGTACTGGTGACCCTCCTCTGGAAGTAACTGGCTGACGAGTAGAGCCTGGAGCAGTGGTGGAGGATCAGTGAGATTATGGCTTATTACAGCATCTGTCAGCAGGATTATCGCCATTAAACCAGGCATGATGCCGGGACGGGCTGATCTTGCCAAGTAAAATGATACCTTTGTTTATGTCGCTCCGTTACCGAAATATAGCGGTTTAATTATGTGCAAAATAGCTCATTAGTGCAATCTGAGCCCCAGATCTTCACTGCCTGCCACACTACATTATAGGCCAGTGATTGCCAGCTGTGGTGAAACTACGACTCCCAGCATGCTCCATTCATTTCTATGGAGCGCTGAGGACAACCAAGCAAATTTATATCTTGGGAGTTGTAGTTTTGCCACAGCTGGAGGGCCAGAGGTTAGCCATCGCAGAGTATCTGCTTCAGTGAAGATGCTCTGTTCGTGCACCTCTAGTTGAGACTACAGCATGGGTGCGGGATGCCTGGCCAATCAAGGGGAATGCAAGAGGTGCGGACCAGTGTAGATTTGGTGCTCTGATGGGCTCGGGCCTGCCATGAGCTAATTTGCATATAAATTTGCTATATCGGTAACAGCGGCACATAAATACATAAAGTAGTGTTGTACTCAGCACCAACTCAACGCCACCCACCTGATTTAATATTATTTGATCCTGCCGACTGATGCACTTTAACCCACTGTGAGTTATATATAAAAAAGTAAATGCTGCTGGACAACCCCTTAAAGGGAACCTGTCATCTCCGAAACACCCCCTGAACTAGAGTAAGCGGTGTATAGTGTAAGTGATGCTGAATCCGAATATGTAAGTTTTATCTTCGTACTCCCTTCCATTCTGACGCTGTGCTCCCACAAACCTGCAGTAAAATGCACTCAGTGGACTCTTCTTTGAGTCCTCTCCATTATTCGAGTGAGCACTGGAGTCCAGTGAGTGCATTTTACTGCTGGTTTGTCAGAGCACAGCGTCAGAATGCAAGTGAGTACGAAGATAAAACTTACATATTCGGATTCAGCATCACTTACACTATACAACACTTACTCTAGTTCAGGGGGTGTTTCGGAGATGACAGGTTCCCTTTAAAGGCAGGATTTGCTTATTATAGCACTTTGCTTTTCAGAGACATTTGCAACCATTGATTACTCTATGGCAGGGATGCTCAACATGCGGCCCTCCAGCTGATGCAAAACTACAACTCTCAGCATGCCTTAAAGGGGTTATTCCCATCTCAGACAATGGGGGCATATCGCTAGGATATGCCCCCATTGTCTTATAGGTGCGGGTCCTACCGCTGGGACCCGCACCTATATCGAGATCGGAGGGGGGAGCGCTGCGCCTGGAGGACCCCAGGTTTCCCAGGGTCTGGCCGCCACCAGGCGCAACTCCCCGCTGCGCTTATAGAAATGAATGGGAGCGCACCGCGCAAGCACGGCCACCGCTCCCAGTCATTTCTATGATGCCGACGGAAATAGCCAAGCCAGTGCTCGGCTATTTTCAGTGGCCCCATAGAAATTAATGGAGGGCGGCTGCACATGCGCAGTGCACCCTCCTTCTCTTTTGGGGCCCCGTTCTCGATATATGTGCAGGACCCGCACCTATAAGACAATGGGGGCATAACCCCTTTAATAGCTGTGGGCTGTCCAGGCATGCTGGGAGTTGTAGTTTTGCAACAGCTGGAGGGGCCCCAGGTTGGGCATCCCTGCCCTATGGTCTTAATTAAAATTCTCCAATTGATTGGCGACTACAGCACGTATGCAGACCTATGTGTCACACTGGTGACAGACCACAAACCAATCTAATGCGGCAGTCACTGCACAACCAGGCTCAGACATATGGGCTGTATACACTATTGTAATTTTTTAATTGAGTCATTGCAAATTTGATTCATTTTAGAAAAAAAATGGTTGCAAAATCTTTATAACCTTTAAAAGTGGCTGTCAAGTCACCTACTGTAGGGCGGCATATAGAGAGGAGATGCTGAGTTTGGACGTATATGGTTTTGATTGATGTGATTCAGTATTTTCATGCAAAAATTTATACAGCCTGCGAGTCCTGCCCCCGTCACAATGATTGAGAGCGCTTCCTGTATATAAGATCATTAGAAGAGCTGTCAGTCACTGGGGAGGAGGACGTGCAGGCTCTCTCTCGGAGCTCCTGACAGCAGTACATCAAGTAATAGAAAGCTATATACCTCCCAAACTCCTACACCTCAGATTGGAGACCAACCAATCTACTGCAGAGTAAATGTAGTGCTGGGAGCAGGTGTAGCGATGGCGACCGTCCCAGGCACTGCTTTCTGGCTTATGCTACTTTCACATTTGCGGCAGCCTTCTCCGGAGAGTGAACAGCGCGCCGGAAGTCCGCTCTGGCCCCATTTACTACACGTCTGAGTTTTATTCCAGACGCCTCTCGGCATGTTTGCTGCTCTGCCACCAGACCTCCGGCCTGCCCCCACTGTAATGAATGGGGCTGGAGCGGACTTCCGGCGGCACGTGTGCCCTAGCGGCAGCACGGAGTCAGCAGGCTGTTCACCCGCTGGAACAGCCCGCCGCTAGTGTGAAAGAAGCCTTACTCCACTGTACAGTCACAAAGCCACGAAATATGACTGTGTGAACACGCCCTGCAGAACAATAGCAGTATTGGAAAGACATTAGAATTAATTACCTTTAAGTATGCAATGTCCTTTTACCGACTGTGCAGCCATACTGTTTAGATAATCTTCTATGAATGTAAGATTTGTAGCCTATTTATACATAATACGACAGACATTGCGGCTTTTCATATATATAAAAGATATGTTGCTCTCAGGAGACTCGGGATCTGCATGCTTTACTGAAAGATAATTATTTCTAATGTACATTCGGACCGCTTCCTGTTTTCTAACAACTGCGCCCATCGTCCGGCTTCATTGATTTGATTCCTGAGTGTTATTTATTGCTTGTCTGCATTTTCCTGTATGTGTTTGATTAGATATTAATAAATTCGATCATTCCTGCAGGGGGGTGGACACGACTGGTCTGTTCACACGGGTCTGGAAATGGCTTTTACTCTCGGTATAAATACAATGTCAAAAAAATACAAGGCGGAAATAACAAAGTAACAGTACAAAAAAAAAGGAAACGTGGAACACACAGGCGATTGGAATCAAGCTGCATGCGTGTTAACGGAGTCACGGCAGCATCGGGGGCTAAGTAACATGTATGGAGATGTAGCAGCATGACTGGCCTTGTTCTTACCAGGATCCCTTCATCGTTACTGGCAATGTCTGGTATTATACAGTTGCTTCATGGACGCCGTGTACCTTTAAGAATGTTTATTATGGCCGCCGATGGTGGCTTTTATGTACACACCAAGTCGCCACCTTGTCGTAAAGTTCTCAGTAATCCTATCTTTGCACGTGCCTTATAAAGGCCTGCACCAGCTGGATGATGGGCTCCTGTGCCTCGGGGGCTGCCTTGCCAGAAAGTCCTGCTTTCAGTTGAGGCGAGGGCAGGACACCTGCGGCAGGAGAAGATGGGACCCCTCGCCGAGTGTAACGATTCAGACTGGAGAGAAGGGTGCTCTGAAGGGAGATACAAGAAGCAGATTGTTATCTGGCTGTATATATGTGTGTACATAAAAAGTGGGCATAGGTCGGGCTTCATACCAGTTCAGAGCCAAGCTCCTGCTTCATGCGCTGCTTGTCCCGGGGGTGCACGGACGGGTCCCGCAGATAGCGTACCGCTTGGGAGATGGACAGGTAAAAGCAGTTCTCAATGATGAACAGCAGCAGCGGCCTGTGAAGCAAAGATTACAGAGATACTGATGGGTGTTCCTGTGTCACTGAGTTATAGGTTTGTAGCTTTTTAGTCTCCACTTCTGTCTGGAGACGGGGCCATCCGAGAGCCCTCATCTCCAGCTCTAGGGTAGGGATCAGCAACATTTGGCTCTCCAGATGTTGTGAAACTACAACTCCCAGCATGCTCTTTCCACTTGTGTGGGAGTTTAAAGAGCAGCCAAGCAAGTGTGCATGATAGGAGATGTAGTTTTACAACACCTGGAGTGCCGGAGGTTGCTGGCCTCTGGTCTAGGGGGTTGTGCATTTAGTAGATCTCTCAGAAATGATCATCACTGGGGAGATTTAGCAGAGCTCTATTGGAAAATTACAATAGCAACTGCTCCACTTTTCGGCCCTGATAAAATTCCCCCACTGGTCTGATCAGGGATATGCATATGCTTTTCATTTCACTTACTTGAGGTTCTTGTTTTCCTCTGAAGGACTTGCTGGAGCTGGAGCTGGAAACGGTGGATCTTTCTTCTTATCCATCTGTCATATAAAGATGATAAAACAGTCTCAGAATTGAAGTGGAGGCTTTATTTATAGGTGGTCTATCCCCATGACAGGCCATCAATATCCGATCAGATGTCTAACAGCCTGCATCTCCTTCCTTCCCTGATCAGCCGTTCTGTAGTAGCTCCAATTTTGGAACTACTCAGCCCTGTCCACTGTGAACAGAGCAGGCGATTAGGAGCAGCAGTGCAGTAACCAGCTCCATCCACTACAAAAGGGATGGCGCTACACTGAAACAGCTGACCCATGATCAGATATTGATGACGTACCTTCAGGATAGGTCCTCCATAACACAAATCCTGGAATAACCCTTTAATCTACATCAGAGATGGCCAGTACCGACCACGCGTAGCACACAGCAAGGAAGGAGACCCTTTGTTTTAGCATTTGCCTGGGGTATCAGTATCCAGACCCCAGCGATTATAACATCTGACACGGCAAGTTTTCTTAAAGTGAATCCGTCAGGTGATTTCCGCTCCCTATCTGAGAGCAGGATGGAAGAAGAAGCAGAGTGTGTGATATATAAGTGTATATTATTTACTGAAGGATTTCTGGGTAAAAAGCACAGTAAATCCTGACAGGACTTTTAGAAGTGACAACGAGAGTCCTTATCACTCCGCCTACAAAAAAATGATCGACAGCCTTCTTCGCGCACACACCCAGAGAGAGAGATAGAGAGAGAGCTGTCAATCACTGTGTATGGGCGGGATAATCAAGACTCTCATTGTCTCTCCTAGGAGTCCTAACAGATTGTACTTTGCAGCAAATCATAAAACCTATACGTCAGAGATGATAGACAGAGATTATATAGATAGATACCACAGCAGAAATCATCCAACAGGTTCACTTTAAAGGCTATGGACACCTTAGGGTCAATTCTTTTTAATTATTGCATTGTACACATTTGGAGTTAAAAATCCTTTTTTCAATTGGTCTTTATTAAAATAAAAAAATGTTGAGCCCCTTTCTCTGTACAGACTTGAGATTCTCTAGTAGCAGGCTTTATGTTTTTCATGTGTTCCGTCAGGCAGCTCAGCTGAAGGCTCCTTATCTCTCACCTTATAAAGTCTCATAGCTCAGTTCTTTTCTTACTGTTTGAGCTAGAAGTAATTTAGAGATAAGGGTTATTAGATGGTAAAGTGAAAGTAGGATTCTCACGCCTAGGCAGAGGTTAACCCTTTAATGACAAAGCTGCTGAATATTTTTTTAATAAAGACCAATTGAAAAAAATGATTTTAAGCCTGAAATGAGTAAAATGCAAATCAGAAAAAAAAAAGCCCCAGAAGGTGTCCATAGCCCTTAAGCACCCATGAAAACCTTGGTACTTAGACAGTGGGCAAAATTCAGTCTCTCACCTCTCCAAGCATGTTGAGCATCACATTTACAGTCGCCAGGAAAGTGCCAAACGATGGTACAACGTCTGCATCAAATGCTGGCGTGCTGAAGTTCAGGGCCAACAGCAGATGATACTGTGCCAGGTCCAGAGGCTGAGAAGGACAAAGACTGGGTAAATTCCCATGTGGCCAACCATGATGCTCATTTTAGAGTTGAGCAAGTTCAATTACAAACCTGAAGTATCTGACAGAGATCTGGTGTGAACGCCCTCAGGGCAGCCAGCGTCTTGCTGAGGATCTTTAGTAGACTGTGTTGTACAGAGCGCAGAGCTTTCAGCTCCAGGGCCTCACTTTCTGGTTTTGACTGCTTGGATGGAGTTTGGGGAGTGCGCTGACCACGAGAGGTTGAACCTGGTGTCACAGCTTCTCCGCTTTTTATCTGAAGAATTTTCCAGAAAGATGATTACCAATATGGATACACCTTCAAGATGATTAGTGGGTGAAGTTAGGATGGCCAGGGTGACGGTTCTCACCTGTAAGTAATGTTGCAGCATCTTGCGGCTGTACAGCAGAGAGGTGCAGGATTGGCACAAGTAACATAAACTGACCTGTGTGAAGAGACGGGAGGGTAAGTTATTAGAAATCCAGCTTAGATATCAAGGGACGTTGGTCATGACCTTCCATTTCTTACCTGAATGTCCTTCATTAACTGCGGAAGATGGAAATGCCATTCTTTGGTGAAGTTGGAGAGTTGTAGCAAGAAGCCGACTGTGTGATCTGCCTCTTCCAGACAGGATAAACTCTGCACCGTGCGTACTGCGCTCAGGCACTGGGGGAGCAGACAGCATTCACTACACCGTCATCTACACTTACACACCACAACTGTGACCGATCTTACCTGTAATATCCTCTCCTGGTGAACACCTACAAAGTCTAAGGCGTCTGTAAGGAAGTTGTATCTAAGTGTCTTTAGCAGCCTTTCCATAAGAGATACAGTCAGACGGTAGACGCCCGGCCAAGAAGGAGCATCAACAGCTTTACGGGAGGACAGTGGCGGCTGGACCTAAGGTGGGCGTGTTATTAAAAAAAAAATAAAAATCACTTTCTGTTAAAGCTAAAATACACTTTGCTTAAAGGAGTGTTCCCATACTGAGCACTGATGGCACATCCCCAGGATATACAATAAGTGCATCATTAACCCCTTCAAGACACAGCAGACACTCTGGGCTAATGTCTGTGATCAGCAATAACGCAGATAGCAGACATTGAACCCCTCAGATGTGGTTTATTGTGACCATGGCATCCGAAGCCGTTTTTCCTGGGGGCACTGTGCTTCCGGGACCCACACAGCAAAAAGGGGAGCTGTTCATTCCCTGTGGTTTTCTCAATCCCTCTAAAGGATCTAAGGCTACCATAGTGATAGTTCCTATACGTAGGAAAGTATTGAATGTCCCAAAAGTTGCAATCGTAAATACAATGCAGTCTATGGGACAAGCGATCGAACAATCACATGTTCAAGGCCCCTAAGGGAACTTAAAGGGGTTCTGTAGTTCTCTAAAACTGATGATCTATCCTCTGGATAGATCATCAGCATCTGAACGGCGGCGGTCCGACACCCGGGACCCCCGCCGATCCGCTGTTTGAGAAGACAGCAGCGTTTCAGGAGCGCCACGGCCTTCTCTGTGTTTACCGCAGGCCAGTGACGTCACGACTAGTATCACTGGCCTGGGCGGGGCTAAGCTCCATTCAAGTGAACAGAGCTTAGCCCCGCCCAGGCCAGTGATACTAGTTGTGATGTCACTGGGCCTGAGGAAAACACAGAGAAGGCCGCAGTGCTCCTGCAGCGCCGCTGCCTTCTCAAACAGCTGATCGGTAGGGGTCCCGGGTGTCGGACCGCTGCCAATCATCAGTTTTACAGAACTGCAGAACCCCTTTAATATAAGTGGGAGGGAGGAAAAGTAAAATAAATAAAAAAAATAAAACATTTTTTTTAAATAAAAAATTCAAATCACTCCCTGTTCCCCATTATAAAAATAAACCATTAAAAAACACCCAAACTATTAAAATATAAAATGCTGTGAAAGAAAAAAAAAAATCTAAATCGCAGATTTACCTTTTTTGTGTCACTTCACCTCCACAAAAAAACTGAATAAAAAGTAATCAAAAAGACACATACACACTCCAAGGTGGTATCATTGAAGACTACAAATTGCCCTGCAAAAAAATTAGCCTCACACAGCTCTGCAGACTTAAAAGTTTTGGGGGTCAGAATGGCAATGCAAATTAAAAATCATTTTTTTCAAAGTATTAACAAGAAAAACTATACAAATGTGGTATTACTGTAATTGTACTGACCCAAAGAATGAAGGTAATGGGTCAGTTTTACCGCAGGGAGAAAGGCCATCCAGGAAGGCAAGGAGTTAAAAAAAAAAAAGGAAATGCAAAAACAGTAAAAAGCTCTGTCCTTATGGAGTAATAAAGGAAGAGCAATGGGAAAGATAACTAAATGATAGTGCACGTTAAAGCTATCGTATATGCTGTGAACGTTACATTATGACATTACATAATTGGCAGAAACATGCATCCCTTACCGTGCTCGCACCATTGGTACTCAGCTGGTAGACACTCAGCAGAGGCAGGCACATACTCTGAGTGATGCCAGCGCCTGCTATGGCTGCAGCACCCTGCAGATAAAATAAAGATATGTCAGCCATTATTAATTATTATGTTGTGTCTGCTCTGCTTGACTCTCATGGCGTTGTCTTATACGCCTCACCGGGGTACATATGGAATGTAAGGCCCAGTGCAGGAATGCTCAACCTGCAGCCCTCCAACTGTTGTAAAACTACAATTCCCAACATGCTCTAATAGGTGTAGGCTGTCCAGGCATCCTGAGAGTTGTAGTTTTGCAACAGCTGGAGGGCCACCGGTTGGGTATCTCTGGCCTAGTGAATGGCTATGCTGCATTCACATAGCTAGAACTCCTCCGGGCCACATAATGGCAGCATGCACACAGTCATGTAGGAGGAAGAAAGCTTATAAATGACATACAAAACACTAGGTACATACAAAGCAGGAACTTTCAGCCCCTACCAGTCATAGCAGAGAAGGTTACACAGCGAAAGAGGGCAAGATGCCAGTCTGTGCCCAGTAATTATTCGGCAATGGGCCAAAACTAAATTACCTGATGTGTTTTGGCCAAAGTGAACAACAGGTGGAAGGATGCTTCACAGAAATGGAGGTTCTGCTTGCCCCTGAGGCTGATCTCCAGGGCGTTGAAAATCAAGGGTAGGACAGGTAGCTGCCTGATGACTTGTATCCACTGGTCGCCATCTTCGTCGGCCTGGCACAGCTCTTTTGCCAAGTGTAAAGCCAGCACGCAAACCTTCACAAAAGCAAAATGTAAAGTGCTAACCACAAAATCAGCAGAACAGGGCAATCATAGGAGCAATGCAAGGTTTTGGACATGCTGCACTAGTTTTCATACATGCTCGGCTCTCACCGTATCACGCTGGTCTTTGTGCCTCGTTCTGGGCACGTCATCGGTCTCCATGCTGTCCTTGTCCTCTGCACCATCTCCAGTTGTCAGTCCGTAACGTGTTTCGTCTATGAGCGACATCACCTCATCTTGCAGATTCTCGCACACACTGAGGACCAGCTGCTGATACTGAGGAATATTGCTGGCTGCATGGAAGATTAAAAAATATATACATTTTAAGATTCCCTTAATCCAAACTGCGAAGTGTAAAACAGCAAAAGCAAACATACTCCCGAAACAGCGCCCCACTGGTCTGTGGGCCGTGTCTGGTATTGCAGCTCTGCCCCATTAGCCTGAAGTGAGGGTTGACGTGTTGTATTCTATGCCACCCTTGTATATGGACAAATGGAAATCGGACAGATCCACGAAGCATTTAAAGGGCTACTCCCATCCTCAACACAGATGGCTACAAGGTGTGCTCAGCTTTCTGTAACCCACAGAGGTCATGTACAGATCGAGGCCACTGTTCTATTGGCTTCTATGGGAAATTAGAGTCCCAATGTTTTAAGGTTTAGGCGGAGAACACCCGTTTGAAGTTCCTAGTGATACACCATCATTTCTAATAGAGGGAAAACCTCTTTAACCCCCTGTTTGCCAGAGTGGAGCTCCAGCAGTAGGAAAAGTAGCTAACTGGAGGGGAAGGGCTGCTTTAGATGCTGCTATCTCCTGAATGGTAGCAGCTAGAAACATGTAACTGATCTTGTTTGAAAGCATTCCAAGCTTTCAGACAATATCATAACATCAGCAATATGTTCCGGACAGAGAAAGATATCACTGATAGAAAGCGGGATGCTGTAAATGCAGCTGAAAATGAAAGTAAACAGATTTTACTCGCGATTATTCCAAACATGATTTCTAACAGTGATTTCTCCTCTGTTGCTTGGACTTTAGCTTTCATTGGTCTTGTATGAAAGCCTGGACTGTCAGCTTTCAAACAAGACCAGTTCCATGTTTCTAGCTGCTACCATTGAGGAGATATCACCATCTAAAGCAGCCCTTCCCCCTATAGTTAGCTACTTTTCACACTGCCCGAGCTGGACTGGGGCAAAACAGTTCGGTGGTTAAAGTCCATTTTGCACTTTTCTTACCTTTCATCTGCTTCATTTCTAACACACTGATCAGGGCTGAGAAGATTCGGGCTTTTGCCTTCTCCATCTGCTGTTTGTCAGCTTGCAGGATGCCCTCTAGGATTCTCGCCAGAGATTTGAGAATGTTCTCAGGTGAATTGAGCTCACTGTTGGGAACACAAAATTCTGTCAAACTCAAAAATCACGACATAGAGACGCTGCTATTCAGATACTGGGAATGGCCAAAACAGATCACGTAATGCTAGGAAATGTGCAACTTCTGACATGTGACAAGGAGGTGTTCCTTAATCATCAGGATGGCGTATACTGCTCTATTAAATGTAAAACTGGCCATACATCTAAGAAGGCTGTCAGATAAAATCCCCATACACATGCAACATACTCCATTGTCACCTTTGGCAGAAGGAATTGGTCATGTTGAAATCTAACTGCCTGATCCATATCCCCCCCTCCCCAATATCTGCTGTGAGGAAACCTTCATGCACAAAACATGGTTGATCCTACCAAGATGGGTGGGTTTGGTCAATGTTGAACTAACTGACCACTTTTACAGAGGTTTCAAAATGATGAGCTATCCTCTGGATAGGTCATCAGTATCTGATCAGGACACGTTTATCGTTCATGTGGCCTAGGAGCAGCTCAGCCCCATAGATGTGAATGGGGCTGAGCTGCGATACCAAGCACAGCTGCTATACAATGTACGGCGCTGTGCTTGCCGAGCAAGGAAAAGGCCATGGCGCCCACAGGAACACGGATGCCTTCTCAAACAGCTGATCGGCGGGGGTCCTGGCTTTTTTAGAATGGAGCACGGCTGCGGTTTTTGGGACAACCCTTTTAATGTTCAATTTTCTATTGGACGGTGGTAATGCTCCACTGCCTGGTCAGAAGGTAGGGTAGAAGAGCAGGGTTACATTTTATTACCTGGTGGTCTAGAACAGTGATTTTCAACCAGTGTGCCTCCAGCTGTTGCAAAACTACAACTCCCACCATGCCCTTCTGTAGGCCGATAGCGGTAGGCTGCCTGGGCATGATGGGAGTTGTAGTTTTGCAACAGCTGGAGGCACACTGGTTGAAAATCACTGGTCTAGAAGACCTGCTTTCGAAAGTGAAAATATTTGATTCCCTGGAGGTTTAGTTTAGTGCCCCCTTCCACTGTTAGTCTAGGGGCCTAAGGCTACTTTAACACCTCCGGTGTGAAACTCCGGCACGGCCGTTCCAGCAGACAAGTGGAGGATAGGCTGGACACAAACCGCAGCATGCAGCAGTTTGCGCCTGGCCGGTTCTCCGCTTGTCTGCCGGAATGCGTATGTATCTTACTTAATGGGGCCGCTGGACATACCGTCCGCAGAGCTGGGTCCGGAGTATTCCGGCAGGAGATGTGAAAGTAGCCTAACTCTGGATATTAGAAATCAGAACTCTGAAGGGAGGACTTACTTCTTCCAGCGTCGCAGTAAAATCATCATCAATGTACAGTGCATGAAGCCGAGCTGCAGACAGGGAGCAGAGTTGGGGACCTGGAACTACAGAGATTTATGTTATTTCCAGTCAGATCAATGCCGTATACTGACTGCAGAGAATGTAACCTACAATGTCCTGTACGACAGAGCTCATCTGCCAGCAAGATAGTTACCAAGATTTCTGTTCCTGACAAGATGTCCTGGAATAGCTCCTGCTTTACTTTGATGTCTGTCAAGTGCATCACATCTGCCTGTCATGGGAAGCAATCACAAAATCAGCCAAGGGAAAAGTCACAGCATAAAATATACACTGTAGTGCTCTCTCTCAAAGGATAACATACAAGACTGAAGTGTCTTTGTACCTATGACACTGGCTGACCTGTTACATGTGCACTTGGCAGCTGAAGACATCTATGTTGGTCCCATGTTCATATGTGCCCGCATTGCTGAGAAAGATGATGTTTTATTATATGCAAATGAGCCTCTAGGAGCAACGGGGGCGTTACCATTACACCCAGAGGCTCTGCTCTCTCTGCAACTGCTGCACTTTGATTGACAGGACCAGGTGTTGTGACATTTACACTGCCTGGTCCTGGCAAAGTGCAGAGGGGGTGGCAGCTGCAGACAGAGCAGAGCCTCTAGGAGTAACGGCAACGCCCACGTTGCTCCTAGAGCCTCATTTGCATAAATTAAACATAATTTTTCCCAGCAATGTGGGCAAATATGATTTATCATCCAGCACCTGTGATAAATCTGCCCAAGTTTGCACGGTCTTACTTTTAGACAGCGTTAATAAATGAGGAGCATCATCTCTGTACGTACATAATGGGTGGAAATGATGAGCAGCATGCGCCAGGCCGACAGCAGCATCTGGTACTCAGTGAATGAACTGCAGCCGCCTTCCGTCTCCACCACACGTTGCACCAGTGACTGCATATAATTTGACCAGTAAGTGAAGCGTCCCTCCTTGGAGAATTTTTCCAGTATGCTCTTAAAAGACTTGTCCAGCGATCCCCTGCACAAGAATGAGGGACAGGGGTAGTAAGGAGGAGGAGTGGCAACAAGGAAAACTGTCATTGTACTGCAGCAAATATTACACCTGTCAGCTCTCCTGACATGTCCACTGTACAAAATACTTTCTCCCCAAAAAATAAAAAATTCTGGGGCATATTTTCTTCTGTTATGCCAACTGGAAATATATTGACAACAGGGTGTTACTATTAATCTCATCAATGATCAGTCTGATGCCGTATACTGCTGACAATGTCAGACTGTGAAGAGACGTGCCCCACTGACAAGGGGTGGTAATGTCCAGCTATCAATTTAGCCAGGAGGAATAACAGAGGAAAGTGTGATGCAAAGAAAAGATGCTGCAGAACTGTCTTTTTAAAGGGGTTGTCCCATCTTCTGCCACCGCCAGGCGCAGCCCCCTCACGGTGCTCTTAGAAACGAATGGGAGCACACCGCGCTTGCGCTGCCACCGCTCCCATTCATTTCTATGCTGCCGCCGTAAATAGCCGAGCGCTGGCTCGGCTATTTCCGCCGGCTCAATAGAAATGAACGGGAGCCGGGCCGCGCATGCGCGGTGCGCTCCCATTCGTTTCTATTAGCGCAGCGGGGGAAGGCGGGCGGCCAGCGCCTGGTGGTGGTCGGACCCCAGGAAACCCGGGGTCCTCCAGGCTCAGAGCTCCCCCGCTTCGTTCTCAATATAGGTGCGGGTCCCAGCGGTGGGACCCGCACCTATAAGACAATGGGAGCATATCCTAGCGATATGCCCCCATTGTCAAAGATGGGATAACCCCTTTAAGACAAGTATTTAGTAACACAGACATGTCAGGTATGCCGACCAACCCTCTTAAAGGCGGGAGTAGAATATTGTTTACCTATCCTCAGGACAGGTCATCAATATCTGACTGTGGGGGTCCGACTCCTGGCACCACTGCCTATTCCTAGGCCAGTGAAGCCAGGTTCATTGGTCAAATGGCCTATGCACCGCTCAGTCCCATGCAAGTGAATAGGCCTGGACTGTGATATCAAACACAGTTGCTATATCATCTACAGTGCTGTGCTTGGTATGCTGAGAGAAGGCCGGAGCGCCGCTGATTGGTGGCGGTGCCAGGTGTCAGATCCCCGCTAATCAGATATCAATTACCTACCATGAGGACAGGTCATCACTATTCTACTCCTGGAAAACCCACAGCACCAGGCTGACTTACTGAACCGCGTAGTAGATCTCCAGGCAGATAATTCTCATGATGAAAGCGCAGGTCTCCAGTACACTCAGCTGTAAAAGAATAAGAGATTGGTTAGTCCGCAGCTCATCACATCACTATACACAACACAGTCTTGTAACGCACTCACATCTGAAGACTCCGAGGGGGGTACAAGTGTCCCAAAGAGAGGGGCTGTCAGGTTCTCCCAGAAATTGGGCCTAGAGACAAATGAACACTCAGTGACCTTTAGCATACCTCTTCCACCGCAAACCCTGCTACTTAACCATACAACTCACTTGGTTCTTAGGACGGTCATCGCACTGTCGCGACGATCCTGCCATAAGGCGTGTAGAAAGGCAATGGCGGAGCGGTGTAGCTGAGGCGTGCACCAAAAACGGTCAGACTGCTGGAGGTCTATTAGGTCCAGTACAACCTGCAGACAGCTCCACTGCCCCAGGCTATACTCCTGCATGGCGTACAGAGAGAAGCATCAGTAAAAGTTTTTTCAAAGTGAGGTGTAAATTTCACGGACGGTCGGGTCTTCAAGTCTGAATTCTGCAACCTTCTACTACACATTTTTAAAAACTTAAAATGGAAATATTTCTGTTTTACATCCAGAGGCTGAGTGGCTGTCTCGTTGCAATGTATCAGTGTAGGCCAGGGATCAGCAACCTCCAGCACTCCGGCTGTCCTGAAAATACAACTCCCAGAATCCTCCAGTCACTTGTATGGGAATTACAAGAACAGACAAGTACATGTGCATGCTGGGAGTTGTAGTTTCACAACAGCTGGAGTGCGGACGGTTGTTGATCCCTGGTGTAGGCAATGCTCTTGGAGCTAAAGTTAGCAGCAGAGCAAATCATTCAACTGTGTTGGATGCAGACTGGTGGCTCCTACCTACGCTGATGCACTGTAACAAACTGCAGCTGTGGACAGGTTTAGGGGATGCACTTTATATTTTATGGCTAAAACGTGAAAGTTTACGTTTTACTTTTGCCATGTCCATAAAATGACATCACTTTTGGTTTTTAACACTTAGGCCTCATGCACATCAGTTATGTATGTAATGCAGAACCCGTGATCTCTGAGGCCGTTCTGCACCGCAGATTTCATACAAAGACATTTCCTCAAGGAATCTGAGGGTAAATAATGTGTGACATATCCCAATGCTGTATTATGGGGGTGCTCTCCACTACAGACACTCCTTACCTTTGTTCCATTAGTGTCCTTCACCTCCAAATTCAGGAACAGTTCAATAAGCCCGGGCTGGGTCTCTACAGCGACCGTGAGGAACTCCAGAATCATGACTTTTATCTGCATGTCTTCTATGCTGCACTGCAGACGGTTGAGAAAGGCGTCCCGGATGGCAGCTGCGTCACTTCCCAGACAGGCGTACACCGACATGGGGGCCACCTAAAGGAACAAATCAATTAAGGTAGGTCTGAGAGTCATATCAAAAAGATGGAGGTCACAAACCACTTTTGGAGGCCCTTTGATGAAGCCATAGTGTCTCTCTGTGTGGACTGATCCCATGAAGTGATTTATATAGCGCTACTGTACTCCGCAGCGCTTTACAGACATTAGAATCACACTGTCCCCAATGGGGCTCACAATCTAAGCCCCCTATCAGTATGTCTTTGGAGTATTGGAGGAAACCGGAGAACCCAGAGAAAACCCACGCAAACACGGGGAGAACATACAAACTCCATGCAGATGTTGTCCTTGGTTGGACTGGAACCTAGGACCCCAGCGCTGCAAGGCACCAGTGCTGTCATAAAGTTGTAGTAAGGTGAAAAGTGACTGGGAACTTCCGTGAAAAATGTTTTTCCAAATCATGTATAATAATGTATGATTGGTGAGGGTACAACCGCTGGTATCCCACCCATAGACAGAACGACATGGCAGTGGCCCTCACCGGAGATCCACTGCAGTAGTTGGCACAGTGAATTCCACGAGGCAGTACCAGACACACACACTCATATGGACATTGTTGTGCAGGGTACTGAAGTCAACGGGTGGTGGCACTCCTGTGAGCGATGTTATTTGGTCATTGTGATCACTGGGGCCTCAATATCCACCGATCGCACACCTACGACTTGTTCTAAGGATAAGGGTACGGCAACATGAAAACATATGTCGCACAACATTTCATGTAATTTATTTCAATGGTGCCGCAATGCGACATGCTGTGGCATGACAGTCACAAAAAATCCACCCAACTCAGATGGGACACGACTGCAGTCGTGGCACGCATTACGACACGGTTGAAACAAATTACATGAAATGTCACCACGTAGCCGTACCCTAAACCATCAATTGAACATCCCAAAAACTCGTTAAAAGGGGCAACACTCCAATGACTCTCACTGTGCAGTACACATAAGGCGCCTTTCACACGAGCGAGTCCCACGCATCCGACTCACAGAGTGCCAGGGAGAGCTCCCGTCCTGAATTCCCAGCACCAACGGGGTCACATAGCACTATATGATGCTATGTAACCCTTAGAGTTATGGAATGTACTGTAGAGCAGTGACAGAATGCTGTCAGTGTTATCCAATACATTCCAGAACTGTAAGGGTTACATAGCATCATAAGACAATATAATGCTATGTGACCCCAGCAGTGCTGGGAGGTCAGGACTGGAGCTGTTGCATACTCACGCTGCAAGTCTGGAGCGTGATACTTGCTAGTCTGAAAGGGGCCTAAGGAAACGTCTCCACGTCTCACACCCAAGTATCGAAGTGTAACAGAGCTGATACAGCAATGAAAGGGGTCGCAGAGCAACTCACACATTTGCAGCTAATGAGACACGCGAATCGCAAAAAAAAATCCAGCAGTGTTGGATTGTTTGCTTTGCGCTCACAGCTTTAGTGCAAGTCGCTCAACCCCATTCATTCCTATGGCAGCCATGCTGCTCTGCAATCTTGGGTCACATGACAGCCGTCATCACTAAGACAAAGCATGAGGAGGGAAGGTGCATAGCACAATCACTTGTGTCTACCCCAAGTTCTGCCAAAAGAAGCGCTAGGCCAGGTTACATGAAGACAAAGGGGCCACTAGGACCAGAAAGATGACAGGGTGGGAAGAAAACGGAGAAAATTCAGTTTTTTTAATTTCCCACGGAATATTGCTTCTCCCAATCCTAGCAGAAGGCGAAACCTCGAAGATGATCACATAATTTGTGAGCAAACACATGACATATAACATGGAAAAAAGAAAACCCACTTACTGTAGCCAGGCGTTTCAGGAGCTGTATAGCCAGCCGCGGCAATGAAGCATCGTATTTATGGTAAATGTATTTTGCCAGGACAGCAATGAGGTTGTTCCCGTGAGCTCCTGACGATAGGAAAGATACCAATCAGAGAACAGAAAGCCACCAGTAACACCATCACCTGTACATGATGGGGAGATGTGACACGCACCATGCTGTGTGAGCGCCTGCTCCAGCGGGGACACGCCACTAGATGGCGGCTTCAACCTGATGACATTATTGGTAATGGAGAACGCCAATTTAACCGTCTGGATTAACATCTGGCCTTGTCCTTCAGTTCCACTGCTGAGATGGGGGATAAAAAAAAAAAATAATAATAAAAAGTCATGGAAATGAGTAAAGATGCATCTGCAAGAAGTCACATCAGTAAATACTGAGCTAGGCCTGTACTCACCTCCCAGCCTGAGAGGCCATGACCACATTGATCGCATCCACGCCGATCCCCATAATGTTAATGACAGCCTGACCAGCCTCGGTGTTGGTGAGACTGAAGATACACAGGCTCTGCAGGTTCAGGGGGCTGTAGGTGATATTTTGGGAGGTTAAAGAAGAACTCCCACAAAAATGTTTATTCTCTGACCTGTTAGAAAGGTGCATGATGTAATCTATAGTGAATGCAATCTTCTCATCAGAGACTGTATTTGTGAGTTATCCCCCCTCTCTTCTAATTGTAGCTGGGTCATGTGACAAACTCCCTGACCTCAAACTGACCCAGGACAGGAAGCCAGTTCCTATGAGACTCAGAGTGAGGCTCCCATAGGAATGCATAGAGAATTAGACTTCCTGTCCACACATAAGATGCCGTGTCAGTTGGCGAGTCTGATTACTGGTCACATGACACAGATGAGAAGCATCAGGGAGATATAACTCACAAATACAGATACTGGTAAGAAAATGACATTCACTAAAGATTACATCATGTACCTTTCTAGCAGGACATGGAATAAAAAATTTTGCGGGAGTTCTTCTTTAAGTACATTGGTATACAGACATTGCCTTCATCACAATATGTAAATGACAGGACACATCGCCCATTACCTGCTTTGTGGATCAATGTCCGGACACAGGTTGAGGATGGCGTGTATCAGGTTCAAGATGAGGTATCCTGATATAGGGGGACAATTCCAGAGTCAGATAATACATGGCAGCTGCATTTTATAATCATGGAAAGCAATAAGACCATCCACGAAGAAAAAGATATCAAAGTATCTAGAAAAGGTGCCGTATGTCCGAAAAATATAACTAATCTGAGCAGAATGTGAATGTCAGTATAAGGCAAAGTTAAAGTTAATGCAACTGAAACTTTAAGGTGTGAAATATATGGAAACTAATATGTTTTGCAGTTTATCTTATCCAGACACAGAATTTCCAATGGCCATGTGCATACAGATGTACTTGGCAGTGTCTCTAAGCCCTGTTCACATGAATGGGCCGGGCTGCAGCACCAGTTACATACATATACACGCTGCTGTGTATGTGAACACCTCCTCCAATACATAGACAGAAATTGCTAAAAGAAATTACTAAAACGTATGTATAGGTAATGGATGACAGTGTAAACTTATACAATGCCATTCCATTGGAGGTGTAGGGAAAGTCCACCAATAGACAATGCAAAATATGGCATGAAAGCACTCGGAGTATGTCTACCCGGGACAGACAGGCTGCAGATATGCTCCAAATCCTCAGCGTTTTGCAGTAGCAATAAGATGGATGAGATAAGAAGAAATCTCTTGCGTACTCTGCATAAAAAGTCCACGGAATAAAACTGACCTCCGTCGTGGATTTTAAATCTGCAGCATGTCACTTTCTGCTGAGGATCTCCACCACGCATTTCACCTTTTGTAATGGAGAGTGTATGCAAAATGAATGAAAGAACATCTCGCTAGCGCCACCTTCTGGAAGTAGCTACCTATGAGTCAAAGCCCGACTTTTTAACAAGCCTTGGGACATCAGGGAATATAGCCAGGCCAAATATCCATTTGTAACCAGCTGTTTTGGTTCATCAGTACAGAGTAGGATTCTGGCTGGCTGAGTGCGATGCCTTGAATGTAGTGTAAGGAGGGTGCTGGCTTTCCTTAAAGGGATTCTGTCACCAGGATTTGGCCTATTAAGGTAATCCCACTATTGGATTCTGCTCAGTGTGGTGATTTCAAAAACGTTATTATTGTTCCTAGGGATGGATTTGATGGTAAAAAAACGTTTTTTATATTATGCAAATGACTTACATAAGGAGCCCAAGGGGATGTGCCCAGCACCGTTGGAGCCCGGCCACACCGCTACAGTTGGAGCCCAGGACCGCCCACCTCATTATTATTCACTTCACTGCTTCCAGCAGACTCGCTCCGTCACCTTCGTAATCCTGCGCAGGCGCAGTACCTAAAGCGGTCTGCGCCCGTGCAGTCTCCTGGCATCGGCCTCAGCGAAGTTACTGCGCATGCGCCGGCTCTCTGCGCACTTCGCTCGACCCGGAAAGGAAGAGCGGAGTGGCGGGAGAGCTACCAGAGGCGCGCCATGCGCAGTAACTTCACTGAGGCCGATGCCATTAGACTGCACGGGCGCAGACCGCTTTAGGTACTGCGCCTGCGCGGGATTACGAAGGTGACGGAGCGAGTCTGCTGGAAGCAGTGAAGTGAATGAGGTGGGCGGTCCTGGGCTCCAACTGTAGCGGCGTGGCCGGGCTCCAACGGGGCTGGGCACATCCCCTTGGGCTCCTTATGTAAGTCATTTGCATAATATAAAAAAGTTTTTTTACCATCAAATCCATCCCTAGGAACAATAATAATAACGTTTTTGAAATCACCACACTGAGCAGAATCCAATAGTGGGATTACCTTAATAGGCCAAATCTTGGTGACAGAATCCCTTTAAAGAGACCAGTCCTGTACGGAGACTTATTGGCAATGCTCCATGGGGAAAAAAAACGCGAAGAGGTATCTTCTAGGGAAAGAGAACCGTCTTGTTAGCGTCACCTTCTGGAAGTGTAAGGTGTGTTCAAGGCATTGCACTCAGCTAGCAGGAATCCTACTCTGTACTGAAGAGGGGCAAGCACCCCAAAACAGCGGTCTAGGGATGGCTACATTCCCTTGTCATGTTCCAAGTCCTGTTGAAAAGTCAAACTTTGACTCATAGGGAGAAGCAAGAAGGTGGCGCTAGCGAGATTGTTCTCTTTCCTTGGGAGATACCTCTTGGCATATTTTTTTCCCATGGAGCATTTCCAATAAGTCTCCATACACAGTTGGTCCCTTTAAGTAGAGCCAGCCCCCAGATAGGTAATGTAGAGGGTGAAATCTGCAGTAAAATGAACAGTGGCATTTCAGCTGCAGATGTTCTGCCCATTGTGGCCGCACAGTTTCACACTCAAAAAGTCCAACAGTGTACAACATGATAGATGGCACACGCATACCAAGGTTTTCTCTCACGCCATGAGAGTTGTGGCGCCACCTGTGGTAATTCGGAAGCATTTCTCGCAACACAAACAGAATACAGGGCACAAGACCTTGACTCTGCACATTGCCGAGCTGTCCCTGGAATTAGACAGAAAATGAACACCGGTGACATATAAGACTTTAAAGAAAAAAACTACTTCTCTTCTGTTCCACAAAATCATACCTTCACCAACGTGGTAATGAGGCGGAGGAAGGAGACAGTGACGCTATATTCCCCGTTGGACTGCTCAATCCCCAGGAGCGTCCCGTATCCTCCAGCATTCATGTTTTCAGTGCTGTGGCAAGAAGCAGAAACCGGAAAGAGGAGGGAAAAATTACAAAATGCAGCATTTCAGTACATAGCGAGACACAGTATACAGGGAGCTGCAGAGAAGCCTGGGGTCAGAATAGTACCTGATAATGTGACTAGACGAAGAGCTGGCAGCAAAGGGCAGAAAACCTGTGTGGTGCAGATCTGTCCAAACCTGGGATGGGAACACTCAAACATGTCATTGATAACTTCATGATAATGTTCTGGTGTTACATAGTTGTTAAGGTTGGAAAAAGACAAAAGTCCATTAAGTCCAACCTGTAATCCTGCTGTATCGATCCACGGAACAAATCCCTGGATCAATGTCCATCTTAAAGGGGTATTCTCATATTAGACAATGGGGGCATATCGCTAGGATATGCCCCCATTGTCTGATAGGTGTGGGCCCCACCGTTGGGACCCGCACCTACATCTACATCGGAGGGGGGGAGCGCGGCGCTTGGAGGACCCCAGGTTTCACGGGGTCCGGCCATTACCAGGCGAAGCTCCCATAGAAATGAACGTGAGCGCACCGCACATGCGCGACCACCGCTCCCATTCATTTCTACATAGCCAACGGAAATAGCCGAGCCAGCGCTCGGCTATTTTCGCCGGCCCAATAGAAATGAATGGAGGGCGGCTGCGCATGCGCGCCCTCCTTTACTTTGGTGGCTCCATTTGCGATATAGGTGCGGGTCCGGCACCTATAAGTCAATGGGGGCAAATCCTAGCGATATGCCCCCATTGTCTAAGATGAGAATAACGCTTTAATAAGGAGATTTTCCAGGACTTAAAGCAGTTTTCTTTTTTTTACTGATGACCTATTCTCTCCATAGGCCATCAGTATCTAATCAGTGGGGACCAACACCCAGGACCCCCGCCGATTAGCTCTTTAACCGCACTCACAGTAGCTCTGTACACTGTATAGCGGCTGTGCTTGGTATTGCAGCTCAGCCCTATTCACTTCAGTGCAGGGGCGGACTGGAAACTTAAATTGGCCCTGGAAAAAAATACTAAAAGTGGCCTCGTTTTATAGTTGGGTCCAAATTGATGGAAGGCAGGGCCAGCAATACCACATTGTAGCACATTCTACCGCACCAACAGAGCCTTGTCCAAAATACATCCCCAAAAACTTCCACTGGTTGGCCCCCTGGGATATTTCTCTATGGCCAATCTGCCCCTGCTTTTCAGTGGGCTGCACCTTGGCCATGTGACCAATGAAGATGACATCACACGGCCTAGGAAAAGCTGGAGAAGGCCGGTGCCCTACTGCAATTGCAGGTGCCTTCTCAAACAGCTGATCGGTGGGGGTCCCTAGTGTCGGACCCCCAACGATCAGATACTGATGATCTATCTAGAGGATAGGTCATCAGTAAAAAAATAATAATAATAAATTAGCTTTTGGAAACGGCTTTAAATATCAATGACAACCTCAGAATAGGTCCCCATTATCTAATTTGTGGGGGTCCAACTCCCGACACCCTGTCCATCGGTCACAGAGCCTTTGTAGAGCTCAGATGCATTCAAGTGAATAGGACTGAGCTGCAATAACAAGCACAACCGCAATAAAATATACCGCACTGTGCTTGGTAAACCGTGAACAGGCCAAAACGCTGATTGACGAGAATGCCAAAAGTCACGCCTTTCACCAATATTGATTACCTATCCTGAGGACAGGCCATCCCCAGAAAACCCCTTTAAGTACACACTTAGATAGGGCTTTAAACCTTTCGTACCTTTCCAGGATATCGAGTAGCTAAAACAGTCAGGCAATCCACACAAGAGGCTATGAAATCCATCGGAGGGTTCACGACCGTTGTCAACCTGGTAAGAGAGTGGAATGACTATCCACATCCAATGATGACGTGCACACTGCAGCTTCACCTCCCCTCTCCTGACCACCTACCTCTGCAGGAGCAGGTAAATCCGAGAGGTGATGGGCAGAAGATAGTCCGTGATTGACAGGTCTGTCTTCATAACTTTGTGCACAAGGTCAATGATGGGCTTTACTCTGTGACAATGCATTATCACGTCTGGAGAGAAGCAGAGGGAAGAAGGTGAAGGGCAATGAGCGGTGCAATACACCGACACAGGATGAGGAGAGGGAACGTGATTCTCACCGGCCGTGGACACTACATGAAGAAGCATCTCAACCTCGCAGGTGAAAAGGGTCCAGCTACTGTATGAGTATTCCCAGCGCACAAAAAACCCGCGTTCATCGCTTATCACTTGTCCAACTGTTCCCGGAGATATACGCAGATTGGTCTGACCCAGTCCTAAAACACAAGCAAGAGGATAGGATAAATAATTATCTTGCCAAGCGAAATAAGAATGCACTACTTACCATCATACAGCCACAGATTTAAACTTTTACAGCCACCACTAGGGGGAGCACAAGAGAATACTACATACAGATTTATTCTGCAGTTCAATGGCAGCTGTAAAAATCCATATGCAGTGAGCTTCCCCTAGTGGTGGCTGGAGTGAACTATAATTTCATCCCTTAAAGGGGTAGTCTTATATGAGAAATTTATGGCATATTTCTAGGATATGCCACCAATGTCAGACAGGTGCAGGTCCACCTATCTCAACTGGGCCCCCGAGGTGAACAAGAGCCAACCACGTAAGTGTGGCTACCCTCCGTTCTTCACAGCATAGACAATTGCCTTCAGATGACCCCAAAGATAAAAGTCTAAGGAGGGGACCATTCAACTGGCCCACGACAACCAATCCACTTTCCAGAAAACTGTTCATCTAGGAATGCTAGGACCTGACACTCATAATGTGGTGGTGCACCATCTTGCTGGAAAAACTCAGGGAACGTGCCAGCTTCAGTGCATAAAGAGGGAAACACATCATCATGTAGCAGTTGAATGGCCCCCAAGTCTGTCTGTGTCTCTCTCTCTATATATATATTATATATCTATATATATATATATAAAATCACTTGGATTATTACCTAAAGCATACAACAGTTTAGTGGTCCGTCTCCTCCAAAGCGTCTCATCATCGTGCGACATGACATCATGAGGCTTGTGCTTATAATGCTCGGTGTAAAACGCCATCTTATCCAGGAAGTTATAGGCCTGGAACAGCCGAGAGAACATAAGTCAAACCAAATGTAACAGTTCTAAGATCCCCCAGGATGATCAGATATAAGGAATGCTGTCCCCTTTTACCTTCTTAGCCGTGGACTTGTTTGAGACAAGAGCGGTAAATAACTGGAGTAGAGGAGCCAGCTGATGGGGGAACATCGTACACACGCTGTCTAGTAATATTCCCAGGCCTACTGTAGTATCCTGAAGGAAGACAAGACATTTACTACACAATAACCATGTCCAAGAAAGAGCCTCTTTTCTGCAGCTCCTCCACTTTCCTGCAAGTACAGGAGGCGGCTTTCAGCTGAGGCTAACCACATTCATCTAGAAGGAGGAGAGCTAAGGATTGAACATGTTAAGTCTCGGTATCCCCTGATGGCAGCCCCTCACAAAAAGCACTGCCAAGCCTAAGAGACATTAAAGGGGTTCTCCGAGACTAAAGGGGTTTTCCAGGATTGTACTACTGATGACCTGTCCTCAGGATAGGTCATCAGTATCTGATCAGTGGAGGTCCGACACCCAACACTCCTGCTGATCAGCTGTTTGAGAAGGTACTTGCGCTCCTGTGAGCACCTCTACCTTCTCGCAGAGCTGTACATTGTATAGTGGCCGTGCTTGGTATCGTGCTCAGCCCCAGTCACTTGAATGGGGTTGAGCCGCTTCTAGGCCACGTGACCGATGAATGTGACGTAACTAGCCTAGGAAAAGTTAAAGAACTCCTGCAAGAATTTTTATTCTCTGACCTGTTAGAAAGGTGCATGATATAATCTGTAGTGAATGTCATTTTCTTATCAGAGGCTGAAATTAAGAGTTTCCACTCTCTTCTTATTGTAGCTGGGTCATGTGACCAACTCCCTGACCTCCAATTGACCCAGGACAGGAAGCCAGTAACTGCTCTATTCATTCCTATGAGATTGAAAGTGAGGCTCCCATAGGAATACATAGAGAATTACACTTCCTGTCCATACATAAGATGCTGTGTGAGTTGGTGGGTCTAATTCCTAGTCACATGACACGGATAAGAAACTTCAGGATGATCTAACTCAAAAATTCAGCTACTGGTAAGAAAATGACATTCACTACAGATTACATCATGTACATTTCTAGCAAGACATGGAATAAAAATTTTTGCGGGAGTTCTTCTTTAAGAGAAGGCCACGGCGCTCACTGGAGTGCCGGTTACTTCTCAAACAGCTGATCGGCAAGGGTCTCAGGTGTCGGACCCCCACCAATCAGATACTGATGACCTATCCCGAGGATAGATCATCAGTGGTAAAATCCCAGAAAACCCCTTAAAAAGGGGTTGTCTCACTTCAGCAAGTGTCATTTATCATGTAGAGAACATTAATACAAGACACTTACTAATGTATTGTTATTATCCATATTTCTTCCTTTGGTGGCTAGACTCATTTTTCCATCACATTATATGGCTCTCGTTTCCATGGTTACAACCACCCTGCAATCCAGCATTGGTGGCTGTGCATGAACACTATAGAAAAAAAAAAAGCCCTGGCTTCTCTGGTGGCCGGCACCATGGGAACGCACATAGGACAGTGCTTTTTCCTATATTGTGCAAGCACAGCCACCGATTCTGGATTGCAGGGTTATCATAACCATGGAAACGAGCAGTGTATAATTTGATGAAAAAATGAATCCAGCCAGCAAAGGAAGCAATATGGAGAATCACAATACATTAGTAAGTGCCTCGTATTAACTTTCTCTACACGATAAATGCCATTTGCTGAAGTGAGACGACCCCTTTAACTATTACGACCTAAGGTCATCAATATCAGATTGGCAGACTTGACTCCCAGCATCCCCACCGATCAGCTGTGCGATGCTGGAGCAACATCCACTGTGTAAGTAGTCTTGCCTGCCTCCCATTCCCTTTGCACAAGTTGGACGGCAACCCCCAATAAAAATCTAATGTCTATACACACCGAATTCCAGAAGAGATCTGAGAGGTTTGGGGCGGTCAGCACTTGACAGGCTGCATCGATAATATCCTGTGGAGACAATGACGATATTATTCATCATCCAGATCAATAATTATAGATATAATAACGTTCTGAATTACGATCATGAATTCTGTTCAGTTTATAAACTGTAAAAATCTCCTGACACGTTTGGGCAAATAAACCCACAACATAGGAATCTGTATGCCTACCATGGCATACATAGCCCACAGTAACATATACATTTCTTTGCAGGGTGCCTCTGGAATGAAAAGTGTAGTTGCAAAATAACGGCAACACAAACCATTGTTTTTTAAAAAAAATATTGTTTATTAATTTATTAAAGATGACCTTTCACCTCTCCTGACATGCCCGTTTTAATAGCTTCATGCATTCCCCATGTAATAACAATTCTGGAACATCTATTCTTATGTCTGTATGTTGTGCCATTCCTTTATTATTTGCACTAGAAGTTATGAATGAATTGCTATTTGTCTTCAGTAAAGGAACAGAGGGGAGGTGACTAGTTGGGGGCGTGTACCTGCACAGACTGACTCTAGCCAATCAGAGCTGTCATGTTCAGACTGTGCAGATACACGCCCCCAACTTGTTACCTCCCCTCTGTTCCCTTACTGAAGGCTAATAGCAATTCATTCACAACTTCTAGTGCAAATAATAAAGGAATGGCACAACATACAGACATAAGAATAGATGTTCCAGACCTGTTATTACATGGGGAATGCATGGAGCTATTAAAACAGGCATGTCAGGAGAGGTGAAAGGTCCTCTTTAAGATACAAAACACTTATTGTTAACATGCAACATGTAACCTTATAATAATTTTTTAAAAAATCAAGAAAAATTTATTGACAATGAAAAGCATAGTTGCATGCCTATGGTTCTCAGCACTGTTGAAAATAAGGTATCCGAGTGCGTATAATAATGGCTGCAAGTTTTACCTGCTGTTTGCCCAGAGTATGTTCCTCCATGGAAGTCAAGGCGAAACACAGCAGACTGTAGACGCATAGACATGCTGTGCTGGTTGTACACTGCAAGGAATTTAAAAAATCAGAGAAATCGTGCCCATTAAATCGTCACAACACAATCACGTAGTAGACTAAAAAACAGAATGAACGCAGGGTACAACCAGATTCAATATAGCAATACAACACAATAGAAAGGCACTGCCATGGACCCTTACATTATTCTCACCACTACCCAGGGCTCGCAGCATGCTCGTCAAATACTTGAAGACATGGAGCTGGACGGCGACACTGCCCATTTTCCGGACGCTTGTGGCCGCTTCATCTGGGCTCAGGGTGTGCCGAAGCAGAGCCCAGGCCAGGAGGACAGGAGCGTGGTGAGGGATATCTCCCAATGTTAACAAGAGGTTGTCCATGTCCTGTGGAGGCGTCATTAAGGAAAAAAAAACGTGGTCAGACACTGGATAATATGGACTGAGTCCACTTTCATGGGAATGAGGACAAAGCTCACCTTGCAGAATTGCTGTTCGTTGGTAAATGGGTGCTCGAGTTCATCCTTGAAAACGTAGTCCTGCAGAGAGTCCATGTCGATTCCCTCCAACAGGATGAGAACTTCGAAATATCTAATACAAAAAAGCAAGTAATTGTTAGATAATCAGAACAAAGACCAAGCATTGGACGTGTAATAAAACACTACAGCAGCCAATATTAGAGAGGTTTTCTAGGACTTGGACACTGATGGTCTATCCTTAGTTAGGCCATCAATATGAGATCAGTAGGGGTCTGACTAGGAACCTCAGCTAATCAACTGACTGAAGGGACTGCCACATTTCATCGAGCACCGCATCCCCTTCATTACTTACCAGACACAGCTCCGTACCTAGTGCAGCGGCTTTCTGCAGCTCAGTCCCATTAAAGTCAATAGGACTGAGCTGCAACGCCAGGTGCAGCCACCGACAAAGGTACGGTGCTAAACCAGATGGGGAAGCGGCAATCGTTGAAATGTCACGGGTCCATCAGTTAAGTGAAAGGCGGGAGTTGGACCACTAGCATTGATCTGATATTGATGACCTATGCTAAGGATAGGCCATCAATTCTGCAATGATAACAGGAACCAGGCTGAACAACTACATTCACTCACAGGCTAGGGCAGCGATAAAGCCCGTCCATTAGTGCCGGTGACGTCACTGGAAACACTGCTAGGTGGAAGCCGCTGCCTAGCAGTGTAAGTTTGTAAACCAAAAAGCCCTTGCCCTGCGCAATATGACATGAAATGTTCTGATGCTCCACTCAGAGGGGCTGCCTGGGTGAAGAAGGGGTTACGTCCGGGTTAAGCTCTGAACCCAGACAACCCCTTTAAATGGGCAGGCACTGATAACTGGGACTGTATCTATCACAATAGTCAAAGTCGTATCCAGTAGATATGCCATAAATGTCTTAGTTACGGCTTTATGCCTGGTGCAGGAACTCGTTTTTTTCTGGGGTTTTCCTTATAATGTAAATTATCAACAGGAACAACTGACATGAAATTACTAACACTCACCCGATTCGGTCTATTAAAGGGTCTAAGCTCTGCTCAACCAAGTGACGGTTTTGTTGTCTGCGTCCAAAACCTTGTTCTCTGAACAGCCTGGTAAGCGCCAGTAGGTTGGAGGGGGAGATGGCAAAGTAGGCATAATAGAGGAAGATGATCTCCAGCAGCATTGCTTGCTCCCGTAGACACTGAGCAAACCACCGGGACACCTGACGTTCAGTCTAAAATCAGAACAAAAGCAGTGAAAAACAAACGTTTGGGGGATGTTATACATGTTTATGAAAAGCCACATAAATATATGGGGGGGATTGCATACTTACCACTTCCCTAATCTATTGATCAGTATACAAGTGTTTGTGTGTATATATATATATGTATAAAATTTAAAAAAACACCCTTGCCGTGCACGTCCATTAGCAGAATACTCTGAGACAGGGAACCCCTTTTCAAATAGCCAAAAAAAAAGGGGACTCATCTGGTGCTCCAGATCCAGTGCCGAGCTCCTTTCTCTGCCTCTTCCAGTCCCCATTGGACCAGGTAAGTGAAGTCCCATTTACACAAGTCACTACTGCTAGAAATCAATGGCCACTGAATGTCCGACAGCAGTGAAGCGTGTGTACACAGCACGCCACAATTTCAGTCCAGTGGGAACCGGAAGTGGCGGAAAAGGGAGATTAGTGCTGGATCCAGAGCACCAGTGGAAAGGGTTTCACAGTCTCATGGACCCCTGTAGTCTATGGAGCAGCAGTGATCAGACTCAGATGTGATGAAAGACCGACAAGACATCCAGCGTTCCTATCTGGGATGGTTTCAACACTACCTCTGGATCACCCGACGTCTGAGAGCTCGGTCTTAGAAGACGTGATGTGAGAAAAGTAGAGCTGCTGACATACCATGAGTACGGGGGAAGTGTCCGCAATATGTAAGGTATCCTCGGGTTACCATTATTTTAACTTTGTTTCACACGTGGAGTACCATCATTGGTTGTAGTGTGCATAAAATGTGTGTCCCTCAGTGATGACGCCACCCCCAGACGAAGGTACGCCGAAACGCACGTCGGGGTTGGCGCCATCTCGGAGGTGACACATCATGGGTAATTTGTTTGTCCTCATGTATTGTCCTTTATTTATTTCTGGTTATGCACTTGCACTTTACTTGTGATATATATTGTATGGGACTTAGATGAATTTGCCCTGCTGTAGTCACCTCCGTTGATGCCGCCTCTCTTTCCTGCACATATTTGTACTGTGTCACATATATAAAATGAAAAAAATTTGATTATATATTTTTTATACTATTCAGCGGTCGGTGTTGACAACATACCATGAGGTTCCCGTGTGTTTCCCATGTGGGAGCTTCTTCTTTGCAGATATCTTCAAAGTGCTTGCGGTATTTCCCCATCAAGTCCTCCCGTTGCAGCATATCCATGCAGTCATTGAATTCTTTCTAAAGTGACAACATAAAAAACTCCCATGAAAATCTACAAGCGAGCAATCAGGGATAACCTTACTTTACAGCACGTCTTACTGCCTGTTTTATGCTATCCATATGTCCTAAGTGAACATGGAGGTTTTTTGGGACCCCTTTTACTCAAAGCAATGCATTCTGGAGGACTCCACGCTAACACATTTGAGGGATATTGATCTAGCCAGCTGCTCACAAAATCAGGGAGTGACTTGAAATGTCAGGTAAGGTGCACATGACTTGTACCTTGTACGGATGCTTCTCATCCTGGAAGTAGGTCAGCAGGAGCAGGACGCAGCGCAGCATACAAATTCTCTCTTCATAGTAATAGTCCGCGATCTAGAGAGAAAATACAAGAATACATACCAAACATACAACTAAAAATCAAAGCCACAACATATAAGACCACACTCATTAGTAGCTGGGGAAAACTGTATCAGACCAGAAAGTACAAGTTTGATTTTTTTTTTTTTTTTTTTTTTTTACTACTTAGCATATTTTTCACCCAAAATGATGCACTTTTTTCCTCCAAAAGTGTGGAGAAAATGGCAGTGTCTTGTAGGGCGAATACTAATGAGTGCTTTCGTTATGGACCAGGGAGTGGTGAATACAGCGCTCCTTGTGCTGGTCGTACTCACCGCTTCCTGCCGGCGCTGCATGCTGCGCTGTGATCTGTGCACAGCATGAAGACGTCGGCGCGCTCTGAGACCTCATACTGTGCAACATCCCGTCACAGTACGAGGAGGTAGGAAGAGTACTGAACTGCCCGAGTAGCAGCGCCGTCTGGAGCAGGATAGGCGAGTTGACTTATTTTTAGGTCTGATCGACATTGGGGTCTGATGGGGGCTCTGAGTTGAGGTCTGATCGACATTGGGGTCTGATGGGGGCTCTGAGTTGAGGTCTGATCGACATTGGGGTCTGATGGGGGCTCTGAGTTGAGGTCTGATCGACATTGGGGTCTGATGGGGGCTCTGAGTTGAGGTCTGATCGACATTGGGGTCTGATGGGGGCTCTGAGTTGAGGTCTGATCGACATTGGGGTCTGATGGGGGCTCTGAGTTGAGGTCTGATCGACATTGGGGTCTGATGGGGGCTCTGAGTTGAGGTCTGATCGACATTGGGGTCTGATGGGGGCTCTGAGTTGAGGTCTGATTGACATTGGGGTCTGACGGGGGCTCTGAGTTGAGGTCTGATCGACATTGGGGTCTGATGGGGGCTCTGAGTTGAGGTCTAATCGACATTGGGGTCTGATGGGGGCTCTGAGTTGAGGTCTGATTGACATTGGGGTCTGACGGGGGCTCTGAGTTGAGGTCTGATCGACATTGGGGTCTGATGGGGGCTCTGAGTTGAGGTCTGATGAAATTTTTTTTTCTTATTTTCCTCATCTAAAACCTAGGTGCTTTTTATGGGCAGATGCGTCTTATAAGGTGAAAAATATGGTATATCTTGCACAGAAGATGGATTTATCTTAGGTCTGTAATCATCTGCTAGATACATATAAATCAATGGCCAAGCTGATGATGTGGGCAGAACTACTATGAGGGTGTCATCCCTAGGGACTAACACGTCTGTCACTTTAACAAAGAACACATTAAAAATAGAGGTGAAGGTTTAAAAGCTGAATGTACCGGCATTCAGGCTCGACTAGCGCCAATAAACTGGCATACCTGCCTTGCACTAAGTTTACTATGTGTGTTAGACACATATTTATGCTGTCGTCACAAAGGGGCATGGCTTAAAATGCAACAGTGCACACCATAGTTGCAGTGCAAAATGTTCTACCTATCCTAAACATATGTCAAGATCAGATCATATCGGTGGGACTCCGACTCCTGGCCGATCAGCAAATAGAAGGTGCGATGGTGCTCAGATGAAAGCTGCAGCCTCTTCTTCCTGCTGTGACGTCACATCCATCAGCAACAAGGTCCAAGTGAATGGGACTAAGCTGCAGTACCAAGCACTGCCACTATACAATGTACGGCGCTGTGCTTTGTATACTATGAAGAGGCCGCAGCCATCATCCAAGAGCATCAGCGTCTTGAACTAGCTGATCGGACGCCACCATTCTGTTATCGACTGACATATTCTGAGGATAGTTCATCTAGATATAAAATGTGCATTCCCATCTGGACACTTTTGGCATATCTATAGGATCGTCCATAAATGTCCAATAGGAGCGGGTCCCAGAGGTGGGACCTGCACCTATCTGAAGAACAATGCCTCGACATGAAGCACACGTAGCTTTCGTCATATGGACTTTCGAAAATAGAGCGTGCTTGCTGGACTTTTTTTTGCAAGTTCCATAGAGGTAAACAGAGAGGATGCCGCAGGTGTGTGATGTGCTCTTCATTCATTTCGGGGGGTCCCACCTCTGGAACCATTTCCTATCGGACACTGATGGCAGATTCTATCAATATGCCATAAATATCCAGATGGGAATACCCCCTTCATGGGCAAAATGATGACACAAACCTTCAGCATCAGGGCCTGGCTCTGCCTTTCATCCTGTGGTACAAGCTGAAAAAACATAAAGAAGGGAGAGCTGTAAAATCAGAGGGCACGCCCTGTGTGACAGGTCAGAGCAGGGGCGAGGTCCCACCTTTATAGAGTCCTGTGTCCCTCTGTAATCGTCCTGGAGGTAGCACTGCAGCAACTGCACGCTCTGCCCCTCATCCAGGCCCTGTAGAAATGAACACAGCACGACACGTTATAGGTGTCCTGTAATTCACCCGTCTCCTCCTCGCCCCCTGCATCCGAATATTCTCACCAGAAATTTGCTGATCCGCTGCCCCAGCTCCTTCAGGGCAGGAGCTAAATTCTTGTTGGCGTTCACCTTATCTGCGGAGCTTGCGCTGCAAGGAGGAGGAAGCAGATTAAAGGGGTATTCCCATCACAGACAATGGGGGCGTATCGCTAGGATATGCTCCCATTGTCTGATAGGTGCAGGTCCCACCGCTGGGACCCGCACCTATATCCAGAACGGAGCGGGGAGCGCTGTGCCACCAGGCGCAGCTCCCCGTTGCTCCCATACATGCGCGGTACGCTCCCATTCATTTCTATGGGGCCGGCGGAAATAGCCGAGCCAGTGCTTGGCTATTTTCGGCGGCCCCATAGATATGAATGGAGGGCGGCTGCACATACGCCCTGCACAACTTTCCCCGCTCCGTTCTCCTCTGGGACCCGCACCTATCAGACAATGGGGGGGCATATCCTAGCGATATGCCCCCATTGTCTATGATGGGCCAACCCCTTTAATAGAGAACAGCAAGCAGAGGTACTATAGAGCATAATGTATGGTGCACGAAAAACAACAAGGGTGACAAGCTGCTTGCCGGAGAGTCATCTGATCAATGTCTGTCAATAGCAAAGTCTCAAAAATCCCTAAGGAACTGGAGAAGAACAATCTCTTCAAGATCTCTGCTTGCTGTGAGTGAATGTGGCGCTTTATTTAGGTTATGGACACCTTTGGGGCTATTTTTTTATGATAGCATTTTATGCAATTTGGGCTAAAAATCGTTTTTCATTGGTCTTTTCAGCCAGTTTTAAGAAACAGGGGTTAAAAAGCAGTCTGTCTGCAGAATATCACTTCTCAGTCCTGTCAGCTGACGGTTCATGTGAAGCCCTGTCTCTGATCTCCTGACCTCAAACATTCATTTAAGCTATATTCTTATCAGTTTGAGTCTAGCTAGAATGAGTGTTTATGAGGTCAGGAGATCAAAGATAAGGCTTCATATGAGCCGTCAGCTGATGGGACTGAGACCCGATACTCTGCCTCTGTCTCAAAAATGGCCAATTGCAAAACGCAATCATAAAAAATATTGCCCCGAAGGTGTCCATAGCCTTTAAGTTTACATTCAAATGCTGCAAAACCTGACTGCGGCTCGGCCTGCTTGTTCCAATAGCATGCGGTCTGGGCAATCCTAGCCTACACAGCCGCAGCGCAAGCCTCTCTCCTGTTCGGGACCCCAGGCTCTTACTTAGGGCGCATTCACATGACTGTAGTGTTTTACGGATCCGCAAAACACGGATACCGCCCCGTGTGTGTTTCCGCAATTTGCAGACCGCACATGGCCGCCATCATAGAAAATGCCTATTCTTGTCCGCAATTGCAGACAAGAATAGGACGTGCTCTATCTTTTTTGAGGGGCTGCGGAACGGAACTACGGATGCAGAGAGCCCACGGTCTGCATCTTTTTCAGCCCCATTAAAATTAATGGGTCTGCACCCGCTCCGCAAAATTACGGAACGGATGCGGACTCATTCATACGGTCATGTGAATGAGCCCTTAGACTGACACACAGCAGCAGACTCTTCAGTTACAGTGGGGGAAAAAAGTATTTAGTCAGCCACCAATTGTGCAAGTTCTCCCACTTAAAAAGATGAGGTCGGCCTGTAATTGACATCATAAGTGGACCTCAACTATGGGAGACAAAATGAGAAAACAAATCCAGAAAATCACATTGTCTGATTTTTAAAGAATTTATTTGCAAATTATGGTGGAAAATAAGTATTTGGTCACCTACAAACAAGCAAGATTTCTGGCTCTCACAGACCTGTAACTTCTTCTTTAAGAGGCTCCTCTGTCCTCCACTCATTACCTGTAGTAATGGCTCCTGTTTGTTATCAGTATAAAAGACACCTGTCCACAACCTCAAACAGTCACACTCCAAACTCCACTATGGTGAAGACCAAAGAGCTGTGGAAAGACACCAGAAACAACATTGTAGACCTGCACCAGGCTGGGAAGACTCAATCTGCAATAGGCAAGCAGCTTGGTGTGAAGAAATCAACTGTGGGAGCAATAATTAGAAAATGGAAGACATACAAGACCACTGATAATCTCCCTCCATCAGGGGCTCCACGCAAGATCTCACCCCGTGGAGTCAAAATGATCACAAGAACTGTCAGCAAAAATCCCAGAACCACACGGGGACCTAGTGAATGACCTGCAGAAAGCTGGGGCCAACGTAACAAAGGCTACCGTCAGTAACACACTACGCCACCAGGGACTCAGATCCTGCAGTGCCAGACGTGTCCCCTGATTAAGCCAGTGCATATCCGGGCCCGTCTGAAGTTTGCTAGAGAGCATTTGGATGTTCCAGAAGAGTATTGGGAGAATGTCATATGGTCAGATGAAACCAAAGGAGAACTGTTTGGTAGAAACACAACTCGTCACGTTTGGAGGAGAGTGAATACTGAGTTGCATCCAAAGAACACCATACCTACTGTAAAGCATGGGGGTGGCAACATCATGCTTTGGGGCTGTTTCTCTGCAAAGGAACCAGGACGACTGATCCGTGTACAAGAAAGAATGAATGGGGCCATGTATCGTGAGATTTTGAGTGCAAACCTCCTTCCATCAGCAAGGGCATTGAAGATGAAACGTGGCTGGGTCTTTCAGCATGACAGTGATCCCAAGCACACCGCCAGGGCAACGAAGGAGCAGCTTCATAAGAAGCATTTCAAGGTCCTGGAGTGGCCTAGCCAGTCACCAGATCTCAACCCCATAGAAAACCTTTGGAGGGAGATAAATGTGCGTGTTGCCCAGCGACAGCCCCAAAACATCACTGCTCTAGAGGAGATCTGCATGGAGGAATGGGCCAACATACCAGCAACAGTGTGTGCCAACCTTGTGAAGACTTACAGAAAACGTTTGACCTCTGTCATTGCCAACAAAGGATATATAACAAAGTATTGGGATGAACTTTTGTTATTGACCAAATACTTATTTTCCACCATAATGTGCAAATAAATTCTTTAAAAATCAGACAATGTGATTTTCTGGATTTGTTTTCTCATTTTCTCTCTCATAGTTGAGGTCTACCTATGATGTCAATTACAGGCCGACCTCATCTTTTTAAGTGGGAGAACTTGCACAATTGGTGGCTGACTAAATACTTTTTTCCCCACTGTATGTGAGCAGAACTTGATGAGGACTGGTTCCACTCTGAATCGAATCCTTCCATTCACTGACAGCAAGCACTGGTTGTAAACGGTGAGGAAGTGATAAACCACAGGGTCTGTCTATGAACGTACCTGGGTGGTTTGTAAAAGGACAATCCCTGCAGGAATCTTTCCCCGTAGCGGTCGAGCTCTGCCTTGATTTGAATCTGCCAAGTAAAGCACATTACATTTAGTCTGGTTCTGTTGGGAGTCCTGTTTAGCAGGGGGGCAGGAAGGTGATGTGAGGAGGGGGATGGGGTGAGCACTTACAGGATCTCTCATAGCGGAGCGGCCGAGCAGGATGGTCCACAGCTCCCGGCTGCTTCTGCAAAAACAAAGGTGCGGATCAATTTTGGCGAATACGAGGAAGACCCGGGGCGGCAACACTGAGACCCCCAACCACGACAGATCATACAGCGACACGTGAAGGCTGCAGCCAATGGCTGTCCGGCCTGGTCACCCTGTGATGACGGCAAGACATCATGGGGGGCCCCAGGATCACCCTCGTGGCGATGGCTATAGAAGGTATGTATATATACAATACAGACCAAAAGTTTGGACACACCTTCTCATTCAAACAGTTTTCTGTATTTTCATGACTATAAAAATTGTAGATTCACACTGAAGGCATCAAAACTATGAATGAACACATGTGGAATTATATACTTAACAAAAAAGTGTGAAACAACTGAAAATATGTCTTATATTCTAGGTTCTTCAAAGTAGCCACCCTTTGCTTTGATTACTGCTTTGCACACTCTTGGCATGCTCTTGATGAGCTTCAAGAGGTAGTCACCTGAAATGGTATTCCAACAGTCTTGAAGGAGTTCCCAGAGATGCTTAGCACTTGTTGGCCCTTTTGCCTTCACTCTGCGGTCCAGCTCACCCCAAACCATCTGGATTGGGTTCAGGTCTGGTGACTGTGGAGGCCAGGTCATCTGGCATAGCACACCATCACTATCCTTCTTGGTCAAATAGCCCTTACACAGCCTGGAGGTGTGTTTGGGGTCATTGTCCTGTTGATAAATAAATGATGGTCCAACTAAACACAAACCGGATGGAATAGCATGCCGCTGCAAGATGCTGTGGTAGCCATGCTGGTTCAGTGTCTTCAATTTTAAATAAATCCCCAACAGTGTCACCAGCAAAGCCCCCCCACACCATCACACCTCCTCCTCCATGCTTCACGGTGGGAACCAGGCATGTAGAGTTCATCCGTTCACCTTTTCTGCGTCGCACAAAGACACGGTGGTTGGAACCAAAGATCTCAAATTTGGACTCATCAGACCAAAGCACAGATTTCCACTGGTCTAATGTCCATTCCTTGTGTTCTTTAGCCCAAACAAGTCTCTTCTGCTTGTTGCCTGTCCTTAGCAGTGGTTTCCTAGCAGCTATTTTACCATGAAGGCCTGCTGCACACAGTCTCCTCTTAACAGTTGTTGTAGAGATGTGTCTGCTGCTAGAACTCTGTGTGGCATTGACCTGGTCTCTAATCTGAGCTGCTGTTAACCTGTGATTTCTGAGGCTGGTGACTCGGATGAACTTATCCTCCGCAGCAGAGGTGACTCTTGGTCTTCCTTTCCTGGGGCGGTCCTCATGTCAGCCAGTTTCTTTGTAGCGCTTGATGGTTTTTGCGACTGCACTTGGGGACACTTTCAAAGTTTTCCCAATTTTTCGGACTGACTGACCTTCATTTCTTAAAGTAATGAGGGCCACTCGTTTTTCTTTACTTAGCTGCTTTTTTCTTGCCATAATACAAATTCTAACATTCAGTAGGACTATCAGATGTGTATCCACCTGACTTCTGCCCAACACAACTCATGGTCCCAACCCCATTTATAAGGAAGAAATCCCACTTATTAAACCTGACAGGGCACACCTGTGAAGTGAAAACCATTTCAGGTGACTACCTCTTGAAGCTCATCAAGAGAATGCCAAGAGTGTGCAAAGCAGTAATCAAAGGAAAAGGTGGCTACTTTGAAGAACCTAGAATATAAGACATATTTTCAGTTGTTTCACACTTTTTTGTTAAGTATATAATTCCACATGTGTTAATTCATAGTTTTGATGCCTTCAGTGTGAATCTACAATTTTCATAGTCATGAAAATACAGAAAACTCTTTGAATGAGAAGGTGTGTCCAAACTTTTGGTCTGTACTGTATGTATATTTTTTACATTTTATAGCATATAAAGTAATATTAAAGCTAGAAGCCGCCCCCGCCGGATCTCAGGCACACACACACACAGACACGTGGACTCTCGGCAGAAAACACGGGGTGTGATCTTGCGCCGATCTCTTCCATCTTAGTCTGGAGACTGGTTGAAGGGGCGGGGTGTAGTGATCCAAGGGGCGGGGCTTATAATCTATTTTGTCCTGTTGCGGAAGGGGGAGGCTCCTGCTGCAGTCCACTGATTTACACAGACACAGGACAGTGAGGGGGAGGGCACGGATAATCTCATGGGACACAGAGAGGTACACAGACATATTTCTCAGCTTAATCGTAATAAGAAACAACACAGGGGCCGAGGAGATGACGAGAGGAGGAGCGGAATGCGAGAAAGGCTCTGACCGGTCCTCATCAGCAGGGGGCACTATCAGGAGGTCACTGCCTATGAGGGAGCACTGTGTGGAGGCTGCCATCTGTGGTAGGGGCACTCTGACAACCTTAATCTGTGGGGTATAGCGCTAACATCTTTGTTGTGTGGGCACTAACTGACAGATGCTCTCTAGTCTGGAGGCCGCCTCCTGCGAGGGGTGCTCTTTAAAAGGTGTCGAGACATTTGCAAGGGGGGCACTCTCTGAAGGCCGTCGTCACCACCTGAGAGGGGCGCTCTCCAAAGGCCGTCGTCACCTCCCGTGAGGGGGGCGCTCTACTAGAATGAGTGTTTGTATCAAGGCTGACAGTCTCAGCACACCTGATCCTCATGCTGGGAGTTGTAGTTCCATACACTTTTTATAGGAAATCCTGTGGTGGGGTCTTAGCAACAAACACATTGATAAACATGCTGGGAGTTGTCTCCTGTAACTTGGTGACTGATGAGAGTTGTAGTTTAATAATTATGCTCAACTGTCTCAAAGTTTGTACTTCGGTATGTTAGGCACCCTCAGCATGCTGGGAGTTGTACTTGGGAAGAGACAGCTCTAAGTGAAACGGTATGCTGAGAGCAGTTATGAAGCGCCTGCTGGGAGTTATAGTTCGCCACGTACTCCAGACGCTCTCCCTGCACACAGCCCGCACCTCACACTCTCCCGCCCTTTCCCATTTAAACGTAACCCGCTCCCGTCATCTGTCGCCCAGCTTCCGGTGGCCGCCGCCGGCCTCTCCTCGCCGTCCCGTATGCTTTACCTCTCGTCCAGGCCCCCGGCAGCCGCCATCTTCACTTTTTTTTCCCCCCGCCGCACACGTGACTAGACCCGGCCGCGGTCCGTACGTCACGTGACCGCCCACACTAATAACTCGGAGGCGAACGCCTCACTCCTGGCGGAAGCGGGTGCTCTCCGTGACGTCACTTCCCGCCAGGTGACCGGAATACAACATGGCGCTGTCCAAGGTAAAGGTGGGTAACGAGACAAGGGAAACGTACTGTCTGGTAGCCGGGGGCATGGAGCTCTCTACTTTGTTTCTTTATTCCGCACGCTTTACCCAGGGAGGGGTGTCTAGACTGGATACATTGTAGCAGACCCTCAGCTGAGGTTTTAACCGGTGGATTTAAACAATAATATTGGCTTTCACAGACAGTATGCAGAGGTCCTGTCAGTGGTCATAAATCCCACCTCTGGGGTTGGAGTGGGGGTGCCCTGTCCACCTGGTGAGGCACCTGCTGGTCACCATTTCTGGGCGGAGAATGAATGGGGAGGTGGTCGCCATATATGCCAATTCTGCAAGCTTCAGAGCTGAAATCTTCCAGTATTCCTTGCAGGCTCAATGTCTATACACGGCTTATATTCTTGCACTTTGCTTTCTGCAGAATGCTTTATTGCAGGGATCAGCGACCTCCGGCACTCCAGCTGTTGTGAAACTACAACTCCCAGAATCCTCCTGTCACGTCTGTGGGAGTAACAAGAACAGCCAAGTAAGTTTGCATCCTGGGAATTGTAGTTTCACAGCAGCTGGCGTGCCGAAGGTTGCTGATCCCTGCTTTATTGCATTGTGAGAGCTCAGTTTAGCAGTTAGGGTTGATTCTGATGACAATCTTATTGTCTATTTCCAGCAGAATTGTGCACGCAGCTCTGGAGTTTAATGTAGTCTGTAATTCAAGGTCTGTTGTGTATGGGATGTACACAGATCAGCCATAGCCTTAAAGGGGTTTTCTGGAATTTTACTACTGATGACCTATCCTCAGGATAGGTCATCAGTATCTCATCAGTGGGGGTCCAACACCCGGGACCCCCGCCCATCATCTGTTTGAGAAGGTACCCATGAGCGCAGCGGCCTTTTCTTAGCTTTTTGTAGGCCAGTGACGTCACGTGGCCTAGGAGTGGCTCAGCCCCATTCAAGTGAATGGGGCTGAGCACAATACCACGCACAGCCGCGGTACAATGTACAGCTCTGCGAGAAGGTAGAGGTGCTCACAGGAGTGCTGGTACCTTCTCAAACAGCTGATCGGCGGGGGTCCCGGGTGCTGGGTGTCGGACCTCCACTGATCAGATACTGACGACCTGTCCTGAGGATAGGTCATCAGTAGTAAAATCCTGGAAAACCCCTTTAAAAGGCCTTTCCAAGATATTTTTAGTGATCGGTGGGAGTCCAACACCCGGAACCCCGCCAATCAGCTGTTTGAGAAGGCATCGGCGCTCCTGTGAGTGCCGCAGCCTTCTCCATGCTCCGTACATAGTATAGCGGTTGTGCTTGGTAATGCACTCAGCCCCATTCACTTCAACTAGGAGAAGCTGCGAGAAGGAAGCTGCACTACTGCCAGCCCCGCCGCCTTCTCCCATCGATCAGATACTGAGGATAGGTCATTAGTAAATATCTCAGAAAACCCCTTTAACCACCTAACTGTTTTGCTGGAGTCCAGTTTGGGCAGCGTGAAAAGAAGCTAACTGGAGGGGGGGAGGGCTGCTTTAGATGGTGATATCTCCTCAATGGCAGCAGCTAGAAACATGCAACTGGCCTTGTTTGAGAGCTGACAGTCCAGGCTTTCATACAAGACAGCTAAAGTTCAACAGAGGAGAAATCACTGTTAGAAGTCGGGAATAATCGTGAGTAAAACCTGTTTATATTTTCACTTTCATCTGCATCCCGATTTCTATCTGTGATATCTTCCTCTGTCCTGGACATATTGCTGTCATTCTGGTATTGTCTGGAATGTCTGCTTTCAAACAAGACCAGTTGCCTGCTTCTAGCTGTTACCATTCCGGAGGTAGCAGCATCTAAAGCAGCCCTCCCCCCTCCAGTTAGGTACTTTTCCCACTGCTGGAGCTGGACTATGGCAACAAAGTTAGGGGGTTAAAGGGGTTGTCTCATCTTGCCTAATGGGGGCATATCGCTAGGATATGCCCCCATTGTCTTATAGGTGCGGGTCCCACCGCTGGGACCCGCACCTATATCGAGAACGGGGCCCCGAAAGCGAACGGGGGCGCACTGCGCATGCGCAGCCGCCTCCATTCATTTTCAATGTGGCCGGCGAAGATAGCCGAGCGCTGGCTCGGCTATTTCCGTCGGCTCCATAGAAATGAATAGGAGCGGTGGCCGCGCAAGCGCGGTGCGCTCCCATTCATTTCTATGGGGAGCCGGCTTGGTGGTGACCGGAGTCCTCCAGCCACCACCTTGCGGGGCCCCGTTCTCGATATAGGTGCGGGTCCCAACGGTGGGACCCGCACCTATAAGACAATGGGGGCATATCCTAGCGATATGCCCCCATTAGGCAAGATGAGACAACCCCTTTAAAACCACTGAAAGGCGAAGTCGATGTGGTGATGATGGCATCTGTCAAGGGAAGGGACATATTGGGCAGCAAGTGAGCAGTCAGTTCTTGAAGTTGATGTACCAAAAACAGGAAAAATGAGCACATGTAAAGGGTAAATCGTGATGGCTAGAGCACCTCCAACATTGCGGGTCTGATGGGTGTCCTGGGTATGCAGTGGTTAGTAAAAACCAAAAGCTGTCCAAAGAAGGACAACTAGGGACAGGGCTGTGGGTGCCCAAGGTTCATTGATCAGGAGCAAAGGCTAGCTCATCTGGTCCGATACCACAGAAGAGCCGCTGTAGTACTCTTGTGTAGTTCATTGAAGGGGTTATCCCATGACTAATGTAAAAAGTACAAAGCTAGAACCAGCCCTGTACCTCACATGGATCTAGAGATCTCCTTATACTTTGCTCTGCTAGGTTTATATCAAGATGACTACTCAGGGGATATGTCCTTTCTGCTAAAGCTCTTTCCCTGTCACCGCTCAGAGGATGTGTCCTTCCTGTAACTGTCACAGTTTCTAACAGTATATACGGCTAGTAACAGTTGGAGGATGGAACTGAGCACGTGCGACCACCTCAGAGAGGTGGACAGAGAGATGAGGAAAAGATCAAACAGCAGGCGGAGCTATACAGATAGATGTTATCGAATAACTCGCTGGTAAAAGTAAATTTGAATTGCACGCAATTACAGACGTATTCAGACCAGGCTGCTGAGACAGCCCCTTTAACACCTTGACTACATGCCCTGTAAATGTACTCTTTAAAGATGGCGCCTGCTCAGATGATTGCAGATGTTTAATCCCTCAGATGCCATGGTCAATTGTGACGGCGGCATTTGAGGTGGCAGGTTCAGAATGACTTCCCTGCGCTGAGATCAGGAAGCCATTTGTTGGTTGTAATAGGCCTGAGCCTGTCTGAGGCAACCAGGCCTATCACAGGTGGCAGTGCTATATAGGAATATACTGAAATTCCCATTCATTACTCTATTAAATGACAGTAGTGTATGGGAAAAGCAATCGAATGATTGCTTGTTCAGGTCCCTTAGGGGGGCTTAAAAAAAAAAAAACCCTGTTCCTTATTAGAAAGTTGTTTTAATGTGATGGTTGATCGGTGTATGTTGGTTACAACTGTTTACTAATCTGAGCATTTTTTTAAAATAATTTTTTAGGCATGAGGGGCTGTGACGGGCACACAGATGACACAGCACAGAGGGAGTTTGCACGCACTGACATCATCCAAGCAGCAGTGATAACAAAATCCAGGAAAGCCGCCATCATGGTGAACAAGCTGTTGGTGGCGGAGTCTCTGGTGGTGTTCTGCATCGTCCTAAGCGTCCATGCAGTAGTGTGGGACCGTTTCTCCTGGTGCGCCTTGGCCTTGGCCGTGCAGGCGTTTTACGTGCAGCACAAGTGGGACAGGTTGTTACAGTCTGGCGGAGCAGTATTTCAGTACAGATCCTCTGCCAACAGCGGCCTTCTGCCAGCCAGCATGGTCATCCCCCTGCTGGGCATCGTCATCCGAGAGAGGTGTAAAGCTTCCGGTAACGTTTACTTTGAGAGGTACGGAGTAGTCGTATCCGCCACCGGGATGGCCTTGGCCTATTTCCTTTCCATAATTGCATTAGGGATCACGAAACCTGTACCGAAAAACACCTGCATAGTGTCGGGCGCCGCCGGCAGCGCCATTCTCTACACCATGAAGAACTCTCTGGCCGTTTCAGAAGTCATTGAGGTTCTGGAGGTGCTCCTTATCTTTGTATACCTTAGCATGATTCTTCTCTACCTGATGCCACGCTGCTTCACGCCCGGAGAAGCCTTGCTCGTTCTCGGCGGGCTCAGCTTCGTCCTTAACCAGCTTATCAAACGTTCTTTAAATGTGGCGGGTGGCAAAGGAGATCCTGCAGATTACCTGCTGCTGGTCACCCTGGTGGCTCTGGTCCTTCTGGGAATTATCTTCTCAGCCTTGTTCTTTTTCATGGATCCCTCCACTTGGACCTCCTCAGTGTTCTTCTACATGATGACGGCCGTGTTGGGTCTGGGAATCTTTGTGCCGTGGTTACAGTACCTTATCAAGAGGCAGCCCCTCTTCTGGCTGGTGGAGTTCCTGGTGCAGAGCAGGACACGACTCTATCTCCTTGGCTATTGGGTGTTGCTGGCTCTGTCCGCCTGCGTCATCGTTCTCTACCAGAACTCTAAGCGGACCTCGGACTCGAAGAAGCTTCAAGTGTCCACGGTGACTCGCAAGTACTTCCACTTCCTTGCGGTGGCCACGTACGTACCCGGCATTCTGTACGACATGCAGCTGCTCTTCGTCGCCTCCGTGGCCTGTTTGGCAGTCTTCGTGCTCCTTGAATATATTCGCTACTTCCGAATCAGACCGGTGGGACAGACGTTACGGCAGCTGCTGACGCTCTTCTTGGACGAGAGGGACAGCGGTCCTCTGATTCTCACACACATTTACCTTCTCCTAGGGATGTCTCTTCCGGTCTGGCTGTTTCCAAGGCTTTGTGCCTCCTCGCTCTCCAGCCCTTCCACTTTGCTCCCCTATTGCGGGGTGCTAGCGGTGGGTGTAGGGGACACCATAGCCTCTGTTTGTGGCAGCAGCATGGGCGAGATAAAATGGCCTGGCACCAAGAAGACGTTTGAAGGCACCATGATGTCCATATTTGCCCAGGTCATCGCGGTCGCCTTGATTCTCATCTTCGACACTCATGTGAACATGAACAGCGGCTACGTGTGGTTACTGGGCTCCATCACCCTGGTGTCGCTGTTAGAAGCTTTCACCACCCAAATCGACAATCTGTTGCTGCCCCTGTACCTCCACATCTTGCTGATGATCTGAGAAGAAGGTCGTCTTGCCTTAAGGAAGTCATCACGATGATACTGCGGGCCACCAGACCATGGTCTAGGGGGGATACACCAGAGCCCGGCCAGGTGTGTTTGAGAGGGATGAAGGATCATGTTTCCGGCACACCCGGACAGGCGGTTAAAGGGAAACTACAGAATGGTACCGTAATAATGAAGACTGATATGACCTACAGTATAGAACACAAAAATGCACTTAATGAAGGAAGTGGGGAGACCAAATAGGACAAAATGTGAGCAAACGTCGCCCATCATCAAATGCTTCTCTGGCTTAGGATAAATAAAGTTGATACAAACCAGGACCTGAAGGGCACCTACTAAATCCTGCACTGATCCGGTGCAGATCGTAACGATTGGCGCCATCATCCTGGACTCTGTAGCCAAGATCTGCCTTTGGGAACCTAGAACATTTACGTGCCTTTCCTGCACTTTTTTGTACCAACTTTATTTATAAGGATCTGATACAAGGAGGCGGCCTTGACCGATACCCATGCAGGTCCGGGCACCAAATTACAGATGAAGGTGAGAAACGGGGGGGCATCTACAAGAGGAAGGCACAACCGAGTGGTCGAAGCCGATTCTCAAGGGTTTGGTTGGAAAAAGGATGAGATGTACAGTCCTCCAGATGGGTGCTACCTCTGCAGATTAAAGCATATCTGTCCCATGCAGATTCTCCCCACGTACATCTAATATTTCCATTAGGCCGCATACACACAGCTGTGGCCGCGTTGCGGACCGCAAATCGCGAGCACTAGCCATGTGCAACCTGCATGACAGTGCAAACCCCTTTTCATCAATGGGTCCAAGATGCAGCAAAAGACAGGACATGTGTCGCAGCAGTACAGAACCAGAATGGCTTCCCTGTGCTTCCGTGTCCGTTTCTCCACACCGAAAAAGATAGAACATGTCCTGTCTTTTGCCACAGATCACTGACCCATTAAACACAATGGGTCTGTACCGCGATGCGGGATGCATGCGGCCGTTGCCCGTGTTTTTCAGGTCCGCAGTTTGCGCGGTCTTGTGAATGCGGCCATGTTACTTTCCTGTGTACCATATCGCTGCCTTTTTTTTGTAGCGGTCCTCTACACGCACTGTGAAGTCATTACCTTAATTACGACCACAGTATTATCACAGATTTGAATACTCAGGTTGTCAGGATACAGAAATCATGTAGGACTCTGTATTGTTATAACCAGAATTTCAGATTTCTTTAATGTGAATATTTTTCTCAATATTTCTCAAGTTTTCAGACACATGGTACTGTCACTTTAAATGTATACAACAATACCCAGATAATTGGTGTAAAATTTTTGGGAAATAAATGTGTCTTCTGTATTTTTGGAGTCTCGGAGTATAATAATTCAGCAAAATTATTTTGAGAATTGCATGAGATCCTGGAACCTAATAAGACCAGGAGCGTAAGACTAAGCGAAGATGACCAGTTATTGGTTGTATAAGAAGAGGGTCACTGGTCCTGCGAGTCAAAGTACACTTTAAGGCTATGGACACCTTTTTACAAAGGTTAGTGGTTACCTTAAAAGTTGTTCTAAGTTCATCTGCAATATCGGACCCCCTGCTAGTTTTTCTAGATGTTCTTCTATGTAATATATGCCGGATCTGTGTGTCTAGGATGCTGCTATCTTCACTAGCTCTCATGTTTTAGCACCGCTTCATTCCTGGATGGCTTACTCTTTCTACCTCCGATGGGAAATTTCGTACCAACCCTTGTTCTAGCATACACTGATGCCGAGGACTGTGTGATTTTTACACCCCTCCCCCCCCCCCCCCCCCCCCCCCCCCCAATCTTCTGCCTACAGATTCTGCCGTGGGTTCCCTCTTCTCTCCCTGCAGTGAATGACCCTTCAGACTACTATGTGTGTGCTTTCCTCTCTAGCTACAGCCTTTGTGATCTGACCTCCCTGAACACTTGAATGCTTTCACACTCTGATCTGCCCTGTGCATTCTCCTTCCTGTTGCTATCTCTAATGCCTCATTCACTCGTCAGTATTTGATCAGTGATTTTGAGCCAAAACCTGGTGCGGCTCTAAACACAGAACAGGTACAGATCTTTCCCTTTATACATTATGTCTGTGGAGGGTCCAGTCCTGGTTTTGGCTCACAATCACTGACGTGTGAAGGAGACTCAACCCTGAGAGAAGGGAGGGAGAGAGAGAGCAGTCACAGCCAATGTTCTGACCTATCTGTATCAGCAGGGCAGCCAGCTAGGTGAAGGATGTACACACTCTGCAACAGTAAAATGGTAGGAAATTTTTAATGAATACGATCAGGAAGGTTTCTTAAAGCGATTGGCCGATTAAAAATTTGGTTAAAAAAGGCTCAAAGGTATAAAATGCTAAAAATAAAATACCTTACTGATCCCAACACTTTATGGTCCCCAGGCAGTCTGTACTTCCTTATACCTCTCAACCAGCGGGAAATGACTCCTCAGCCAATCAATGGTCGCATTGGCTGAAGCAAGTCACCAGTGATTGGCCGAGCGGTTGTATCCTGTGGGTTGAGCAGGACCAGGAAGTCAGGAAAAGGAGGAGCGGGGACCTGTAAGGTCAGTATGACATTAACCTGATCATTACTATGGTTACTACATATGAAGGAGAAGACGGACACATCTGGTTCTCATCGCTGGCTCTTCTCATGTGTATAAGGATGGAAAGGGGAGTTCTTGACTTGGTTGTAACCTAGAGAGAAGAAATTATGTAATTAGAGAGTCTGAAGTAGAAAAGAGGTCAAGGATAAAAAAACAGCGCCACACCTGTCAACAGGATGTATGTTGTATTGCAACTCCGCTCCATTAAAGGGGTATTCCCATCTCACAAATGTAGTTTGTATAGTTAGATATAGCCATACCAGTATTATTACTAATAGAATGTATTTATATAAAATGTACTTTAGTATTTAGAAGATTTCCCTATTTGTATATCCATTGTCCCACACACATCAGTCAGGCCGTTGCCCCTAGTTACGACCACCGCGGCCATGTAGTAGTGGTGGCCGGCTTGCTCCTGTTCAAACCCGCTCTGAGGTAACTGCTGTATTGTGAACGCACACTACATGAGCATGTGGAGACACATCTTAGGGTTCTTTCACATCTGCATTTTGGACCCTAGCAGTCCAAAACACAATGGTCAGGATCCGTCCAAATCGCAGACTTTATAAACGGATCCTGCTCCATAGAGATGAATTGATCTTGGAACAGGATCCGTTTCTCTGCGTTTTGGAAGCGCAGACAAAAATGCTACAACCCTAAGATGTGTCTCCTCATGCTCATGCAATGTGCGTTCACAGTACAGCAGTTACCTCAGAGCGGGTTTGAACAGGAGCAAGCCGACCACCACTACTACATGGCCGCGGTGGTCGTAACTAGGGGCAACGGCCTGACTGATGTGTGTGGGACAATGGATATACAAATAGGGAAATCTTCTAAACGGTACATTTTATATAAATACATTCTATTAGTAATAATATTGGTATGGCTATATCTAACTATACAAACTACATTTGTGAGATGGGAATACCCCTTTAAGTGGAAGGCGCTGAGCTGCAGTACCCCACATATCCTCTGGATAGTTGTGGCGCTGTTTTTGAAAGAAAGCAGCCATGTTTTTTTTTGTAATACTGGGCAATCCCTTTAAGGGGTGTACACTGCAGAGTCCTAATTGCTCAGCCTCTACCTTAGGACATTGGGATTTCATAGAAGGTGGCATGGGCTTTCCCTTTCAGTAGACAAACCACGGCCAAACACCTGACATAGGAACAGCAGAGCCAACTTCTGGCTATGTATACCTTTAGGGGCAAGGCCTTTATTAAAATATTTAACCCATCTATCATAAAGGGTTAACTGTCTGTTTGTGAAAATAGCCGAGCATGCAGTCCCATTGAAAAGAATGGGAAGCGCACAGCACGGCCACCGATCTATTCACTTCTATGGTGCTGGCAGAGATGGCTGGCTCGGCTATTTTCGGCAGTCCCATAGGAATGAATGGAGGGAGGCAGCGCATGTGCCGTGTGCCCTCCTTCACTTTGCGGGCTCTATTCTAAAGATAGGTACGGGTCCCACATGTATCAGACATTGAGGGCATATCCTAGCGATATGCCACCACTGTCTCAAGTCAGACAAGCCACATTCTTATCAGTAAGATAAGAATTAAGATATAATAAGTGTGTATGAGGTCAGGAGATCAGAGATAAGGATCCGTCAGCTGAGCTACCAGACGAGAAACAGTAAAAAGACAGAGCCTGCTACTAGAGAATCTCAAGGCTACACAGAGAAAGCGGCTCAACATTTTTAATAAAGATGAGCTGCAAAAATTATTAACTCAAAATGTGTACAATAATAAGATATAATGCCCCCAAAGGTGTTCATAGCCTTTAATCATAGCCAACCCATCCCCAAGACATATAGTGCAATTTCTTAAAGGGATATATGCCCCGGCACTAAGACTATGAATCAGCCAAGGACTGGAAGGCCGCAGTCACCATTCTTCTTTCCATTGAGCGGATCCACCAAACAGCCCTCCCTGCACGCTTGTGATTGCGACACTGAAGGCCCGGATGGACGGCCATGTTTTCCGGTGGGGTCAGCCCAGTCCTTACCAGTTCTCAGGATTCCAGGTTGTATTCTGGGACTCCATGACATGGAAGGAGTAAGCGTGACGAGAGTTCGGTGAAATGTTCAGATCACTTTTGTGCACAACTTCTCCATGGATCAGAACTAGTCCTCCTAAGGGTAAGTAAAGGATTCTGGGTAATGGCACGACTTATACTGTATATTGTCCCCATGATAAACATGAATGGCACATCCAATATCTCTAGGACTACTGTGTGCATTAAAGTCTACATCCATATCCAGTCTCCTATATGACTCTGTGGGGACTCCCTTAAAGGGGTATACCAGCTTTTAGATATTGCTGAATGGGAGCTGCAATACCTCAGCCTGGCCACTACACCGTCAATGGCACCTTCTGCTTCCAGCTCCATTCACTGTTTACTTTCCAGGCCGAAATAACTGATAAGTGTGGGTTTGGACCCCTCACTAGTCAGATATTGACGACCTATCCTTAGAATAGATCATCAATATAAAAAAAAACAAATAACCTTTTAACCCTTTCAGCCCCGGAGGTTTTTTCGGTTTTCATTTGCGCTCCCTGCCTTCAAACAGCCATAACTTTTTTATTTTTCTGTTCACATAGCTGTATGAGGGCTTGTCTTTTTGCGGGACAAGTTGTACTTTCCAACGCCACCATTTAATATTGCATATGGTGTAGTGGGAAGCGGGAATAAAATTCCAAATCGGGTGAAATTGCAAAAAAAACGCAATTCCGCCACACTTTTACGGGTTTTTTTTTTATTTACGACGTTCGATGTTCATTAAAACTGACCAGTTACTTTCATTCTACTTGTCAGTACGAATCCGGCGATACCTAATATGTATAGTTTTTCTTGTGTTTTGATAGTGATAAAATAATTATAAAGTTGTAATTTTTTTTGGTCATATCTTGACCCCTATAACTTTTTCGTATTTATGTGTACGGAGCTGTATGGAGGCTCATTTTTTGCGGGGCGATCTGATCTTTTTATTGATACCATTCTGGGGTGTGTATGACTTTTTGATCGCCTTTTATTTCAATTTTTTTTAGAGAAAAAAAAGCGTAAAAAAACAGCAAATTGGTCATTTTGACGATCTTTTCCGTCACGCAGTTCGCCATATTGGAAATTTTTTTAGATATATTTTAAAAGTACGGGCGTTTTCGGTCACAGTGATACCAATGATTTCTATATTTATTGTTATTTAGGTATTTTTTAATTATACGGAAAGGGGGGTGATTTAAACTTTTATATATATATATTTTTTTATATATATATATTTAACTTTTTTTTAATTTTTTGTGATTATTTTAAGGCTCATAGATGAGCAAATATATAATGTTTTTTCTTTTTGAGCAATCAGGGATTTTAAATATTCAATTTAAAGGCCCTTTTGCTCATTTCTTATCCTGGCCTGCCATCTAGTGGCCAGAATAAGAATTGCAGTTTGAAATCTGTAAGCCTCATCAGCGAGGTTTACAGCTTTCATTACATGCGCAGACACCCTGCCTGGCCACACGGAGGCTCTGCACAACCCCCGGAAGCGCGCGCTTCCGGGTTTTACTGCTATTTGATGCCGTGATCTCACGTGATCACGGCATTTAAGGCCTTCACTAAGACATCGCCGATGGCGGTAAGTATCGGCAAGTCTCTGCTGTTTGAAACAGCAGAGACTTGCCGGCCATGACGCCCGCTGCACGAGCGAGCGGGCGTCATGTTCCAGCATCGCCCCAGCGCTGTACATGTACATTTCAAGTTCTCCATTAAAGGGGTTGTCCGAGTTATTTTTTTGTTCTTTATATGTTTCTAACTTGTCAGGTATAACAACTTTCCCATATACTTTGTGTTTCTAAAGCTGCTGGTTTCTCAGAGTTGACTGAGGGTCACATGACCTGTGATGTCACCTTATCTCTCTGCTCTGTGATGTTTGGTTTCACAAGCCTCAGAGTTCAGATAACAGTCTGTACACCAGACGTCACTGGCCACGCCCCCTTTCTTTGCCGGGCTCCTGCTATCTGCTCTCCCTGGTTTCCTTCAGATAAAACATTAACCCCTTCAGCCAGAACACACTGAGGGCTCAAGGCTTTATAACAAACAGTAGCTGCAGCAGTGAGAGGAGACAAATGCTGGGCAAGGAGCTATAGAGGAATTGTATTGTACAAGAACAGGTAGGGAGAATTTCCTGTATGTATCAGCAGTGTCATTGTACAGCTGGGACTTGTAGTCCTACACATACAACATGCTGCTGAGTATCCCAGCAGGCAGACATGTCACTCAGCACTTGTATTCATTCCCTTTGCAGAGGGGGGGGGGTGAAGAGGGAGGAGCTGAGATTGTTGTTATTGCATGTAAACAAAGACCAGAAGAGAACCAGGGAAATTAGGAAATATGGATTTTTTTTGCCTAAAACTTGCTGAACTTAGTTATATATTGCTGCCCATCAGATTTACAGTGCTATATATTTTTTTGTCATAACTCGGACAACCCCTTTAATAAGGCTCAACCCCTCAGTGTAGGTGTGACATCATTCTACCCTTACTAAAATCAGCCCTCCATGCACTGACTTCCTTCGGACCCTGTGATAGACTTGTTACACCCAGCAGCCAATCAAAGAAGGCAGAGCTGCAGGGGGAGGGAGGGGGCTGCATCCTGAACCAATGAAGAGACAGGGGGGGTGTCCTAGACTCCCTGTAGACGCTGTGGGCTAACTGTTGCCACAGATCCACAGTGAAAAAGCGAAATCTGAAGAAATCATACAGCGGGTGACCCTCCCCCTATAGGTCCTGACTTGCATATCATTTCAGAGCTCCTGACTGGACAATTCCTTTAATTATAACCCCATGTTTAGATATAGTAATGTACCTTTGGGCACCGGGGCTGGCACAAATTGGTCATCACTGTAGCTGGGCTCTTCCCCAACGAACGCCGTGCAGGGTATGGAGCCTGGCGGTGTGCGCAGCATACGACGTGATATTCCAGCTTAGGAAGAAGATAGATAGCGGTGAAGAGGCAGCCATAGTGATCTCTCTTAGGTCCATATTCCTGGAGCAAATCCCGGACCGACCACAAGTCTAATGACCCAAATAGCGTCATAGGGATCATTAGACCTGGGCTCAGGGCAGGATTTATGGCTGTACAAACAGGACCATATGGCGGTATTCAGGAGCCCAATAGTTGTATACATTGGCATGACTATTACGTACATGCATGCTCAGCCAGTATATTCCACCGGAACAGAGGACATAAAACACGATGCCGCTGGATTTTGCTATAATAGGCCCCCGCTTCCACCCGATCCATAAAATGGGGTGAGATCAGCATTTACATGTAGACCTAGCCTAGTATTCACACAGAGGGGGAAAAAAAACCTCCCCTGTTGCGTCTTACCCCGGTGTGATCCTGGAATAAACCACAGGCATCCATTGTCTTCATTAGCATCTTCTACCGCGATCCAGAACCCTATGATCCGACCGAGAGGATCCGTGTGCAGGAAGGTGGCATCTTGGTGCGGGGTCACTGATACAGAAGACAGAGGCGGTCATACATCTAGGACTGGGGCCAGTGGAAGGCTAGAACTCCCTCCCCTCATTCATTCATCCATCCATACACATGCATGCTCAGCTCGGCCAAGCATGCATATGTTCTCAATAGGGAAAGCCGCTGGCTTCCTTGAGAACATAGGATTGAGCATGCTGATATCTAAAAGCCTGATCCTTCTTTACCATTGGAAGAAAGTCAGGACACCCCCCCTTAGGCATTGGGCGGCTACCTTAATATATATGGTTCTGGCACTTACCTTCCCCTCCAATGTTAGGTTGCTGGAAAAAAAAAAAGAAAAAAGCATAATGAATGACATATAATACATTTAATAACCGCCATCTCTGGTGCCATACAGATACTGTAGGGTTACCTTAAATATATACATGCTCTGCACTATCACAGGCTTCACCAGGCCCAGCCGCCGACCCACCTCCTGTGTAAAGGAACGCACAGATGAAGGCTACACCACCTACTCTACTTTATTCAGTATTTGTTCAGATCAGAGCTTTTTGTGCTGCCACCTAGTGGTGGAATAAAGGTAAAGTTGTTTCCAATCTAGTATTAAAGGGGGTTTTCGGAGTATTGTATACTGATGACTTATCCTCAGGGGTCTGACACCCCGGATCCCCGCCGATGACCTATTTGAAGAAGCCTCCAATGAGCGTCGCTGCCTTCTCGCAGCTTACCAAGCACAGCGCCATTCATTATATAGTGGCTGTGCTTGGTATTGCACCTCAGAATGGGCTCATGCACACGAACGTATTTTTCTTCTGTTTCCGTTCATTTTAATTTTTTTTTACAGGTCCATTCATTTTAATGGAGCTTGAAAAAAAACGGAAATTACGCATTCCGTGTCCATATGTCCGTTCCGCAAAAAAATAAATAAAAAATAGAAAATGTCCTATTTTTGTCTGTTTTGCGGACACGAACAGGCATTGTTACAATGGGACGTCACGCAGATGTCATTCGTTTTTGTGGACCACAAAATACACACGGTCATGTGCATGAACCATAAGGCCTCATGCACACGAACGTATTTTCTTTCTGTGTCTGTTCCGTTTTTTTTGCGGACCGTATAAGCAACCATTCATTTCAATCGGTCCGCATTTCCGTTTCCGTATGTCCATATTTCTGTTCCGCAAAAAAATAGAACATGTCCAATTATAGTCCGCATTACGGAGAAGGATAGGACTGTTCTATTAGGGGCCGGCTGTTACGTTCCACAAAATACGGAATGCAAACGGACGTCATCCGTATGTTTTGCGGACCGCAAAATACATACGGTTGTGTGCATGAGGCCTAATGAACATGACGTCACTGGCCTAGGAAGAGGCCTCTCCAAGCAGGCAGGGGTCACAGGTCCAGATACTAAAGGTCTATCCTGAGGATAGGTCATCGGTATAAAACACTCAGAAAACCTTTTTAAAGGGGTTTTCTGGGACCCAGTAGGAACAGCAAGTGGGGGACAGGTTGCCAACCACCCCCTATTCTTGCACAACCCCTTTAAATCAAGTGTACCGTTAGATTGGTTATGGTCTCCTGATTAAAACCTTTTTCTTCCCATCCAGATCATTGTCTGAATTTCTGAGAAATCCTGTTTTTTTTATTATATTACAGTATGTTAGAATATGCAAATGAGCAGTTTGGTGCAACGTGGGTGTCACCGTTGCACCTTGTCACAAAGATCCACTCCTTATGGCAGCCAGTCCCGCCCCCTCTGCTTTGATTGACAGGTCCAGGCAGTGGCAATGTGATCTCTCCTGGCCCTGTGCCATCACTGTGACAATTGGCGCACGCACAGACTACTTCAGCTCTGGCAAGCATCAGGGCTGTACTGCGCATGTGCCAAATGCCAAAGCAACAGCTCAAGTGCACAGGGCAGGGAGAGATCGCATCGTCACTGCTTGGCCCTGTCAATCAAAGCAGGGTGGTGGGGAAGGGTGTGATAAGGAGCAGCGCTTTTTGGTGTGACTAGGTGCAACGGTGACACCTTCATTGCATCAAACCCCTTTATTGCAAAGATTTATCCCATTCATTTTCAGGGGTACAGTTTTGATGATTTGTCTGCTCACCTGTATTTTTGGGGAGTGCGTAACCCTCTTATATACCGGATTATGTGCGTGTAATGCTGCAAGAACCAAACAAGAGCACATACATAAAGTGGAAGAAGTCACATGCGTGCAGCCATGTTGTAGGATGAATTAGTATTCACCATAACGGCACTTGTGTTGTGAGCAACCCAGGTCCAGGATTAGAAAAAGGTGGCTGCTTCCTACCGCAAAACAGCGCCACCCCTGTCCACAGGTGGTGTGTGGTAATGCAGCTTTGTCCCATTCACTTCCATGGAGCGGACAGGTGTAGCGCTGTTTTTGGAAGAAAGCAGCCATGTTTTTCTAATCCTGAACTCTATCCCTCAGGATTTGGGATAGACTAAGACTTCCTATACCAAGCCGGACATAACCGCTGTCTCCAGTATTTACCATCAAACAGAGATTGGCCACTATTAAAGGGATTGTGTGAGATTTGCATCTTTCCTCCCAGAAACAGCGCCACCTAGTAGCTTTGTCTGGTACTGCAGCATTTACATTAAACTGAAATACCAGACAGGTTCCCTTCCTGCTGCAACATCTACCCACCTTACGTGGCTAAAGCAGCTTACAGCGCCCCCAAGGGTCAGTTAGAGGGGGTTAAGACCCCTATCTAAAGCACACGCCTCACTTTAAAGGGGATCCTCAGGTAATCTGGCACCCCACATGATTAGCGGACCGTGGCATTCAAACTATGGCTGCAGCCTCTTCATACTATACCGAACACAGCGCTATCCATTATATAGTGGCTGTGCTGGGTATTGCAGATCAATCCCATTCACTTGAATGAATGGGCCCACGTGACCAATGCACATGACGTCAAAAGCCGAGGCATAGACTGAAGATCTTATCTGAGCACCTCGGCTCCTTCCAGCAGCTGATCGGCATGGAGCCGGGAGCCGTACTCCCCCACTGATCCCATACTGACCGCCTATCTTGAGGGTCGGTCATCAATATTTAAATACCGTAAAATCCCTTTAATAGAAATTATTAACGACAGGAATGAGAAGTATTTTTCTTACCGTGTCCTATTTTATTCACAGATTTTTCTCTTTCCACCAAAAAGTCACCTGATGAACAGATAATGCAGCATAACTACTACATGCACAGCGGGTCCCACCATGATGTCTGCAATGCCGAGAGCCAACCACTAATGGAGAGTGGTACACATACGCAAAAAAAGTTGTTTTTTTTTGCAGAAACAGTGCCCCTCTAGTCCACAGGGTGTGGCTGGTATTGCATTTTATGCCATTTAAAGGGCATCTGTCAGCAGTTTTGTACCTATGACACCTGCTGACCTGTTACATGTGCGCTCAGCAGCTGAAGACATCTGTGTTGGTCCCATGTTCATATGAGAAACATGAAGTTTTAATATAGGTAAATGAGCCTCTAAGTGCAACGGGGGCGTTGCCATTACACCTAGAAGCTCTGCTCTCTCTGCCACTGCCGCGCCCTCTGCACTTTGATTGACAGGACCAGACAGTGAAAATGTCATCATGCCAATCAAAATGCAGGGGGCGTGACAGTTGCAGAGAGAGCAGAGCCTCTAGGTGTAACGGCAACGCCCCCATTTCTCCTAGAGGCTCATTTGCATATATTAAACCATCATTTTTCTCAGCAATGTGGACACATATGAACATGGGACCAACAAAGATGTCTTCAGCTGCCAAGTGCACATGTAACAGGTCAGCCAGTGTCATAGGTACAAAACTGCTGACAGATGCCCTTTAAGTGCAAAACAAAATACACCCCAAGGACAGGGGAGGCGCTGTTTCTGGATCAAAGCACACCCCCTTTTCTTCCACTCCTGTACCGCCATGTCCATATATAAAACCGCTCTTACCTTTGTCACTGAACACTCCTTTCTCAAAGAAGAAGCGAATCTTGTCCCCGCTGTGCAGGAAATAATCAGCGCTTCCCTGTCAGGGAAACAATGGAGAGTGGTCACACCTTCGTCTTCCTTCTCCCAAACTTATGCAACTTCCACTTAAAGTCGCCATACCCGCCGATTTCGGAAGTAGCAGATGATCATTTCATGTTTATGAGGGCGTGTTACGTTGGGGAAGAGGATCAGGCACACCCAATCCTTTGTTGTAAGCTACCCCCAGAGGTGTCTGGTTGAAAACACATGCATGCTTGGCTGAGCTGAGCATGCATGTGTATAGGGAGGCATATGGTCATCGTAAGTTGAGTTTTATGCCCCTTGCCCATTATAGCCACAATTTTCTAGATCCCTGAAAGAAAAATCTACCTAGTAATACAGTGGGTGTCTTAAAGGGGTATCCCAATATGACAACGCTCTACTATACTGAAGCCTAAGCAATTAGCTGGAGAAGATCTGGCCTGGTCCGGGGCAAATGAATGGCCATCCTAGTACTACATGGCGGGGCTGGGATCGCAGCTCACTTCTAAGGGGGCTGACCTGCAATACCACAAACCACCTCTAGTCAGGTGTGGCACTGTTTCCGGAACAAAGCAGACATCTTTATCTAATCCTGTACAACCCCCTTTCATTTTGGACAGGTGGTAATGATAAAACCACTTTTGGTAAAAACCTGAGCTTTCAGTTGTTCTTCCTGCTGTGTAGAAAACTCTGTGCGGCAGTGCTGGGGGACGTCCATGTCCCGTATTATGCTCCTGATCTCCTCCTTCATGGACTCGCACTCTTCATGGCTGAAAAGTCCTTCCAGGACCAGGTAGCCATCTTCACGGAACTGCAAAAAAGGCAAGTTTTAGACAAAATAATCAGGAATTTTTCAGGCACTGCAGTTCTGTCTTCCAGCAGGTGGCGCCATTTTCTCACTGACTGGCTGTTGTCAGCTCTCTGGGAGTCATTCACTAAAGACTTAGACGCAACCAATTTATTAGGAGCCTTGGGGTATTATATATTTATATTTTTATTTTTTTGCACTAAATGTAATTCTTGCAAGTTTTGCTAATTTTTTAACAAGCTCAAAGCCTTTGGAAATGACCCCCATTTGCAGCAAAATTCTCATGTTTTTACATCATAAGACAATAAGGTGATTGCTGAGGATCCCAGAGCTAGGACAAGTAATCAGCTGTGACTATGTTAGGAAGCCTTTATCGCTGGGGGGGGTCCCACTGGTGAAACCACCCCATGGTCAATAGAACGGGGGGCCCAAGCCTTTGTAGTTCCCCACTGCGAGACCATGGCCATGAGTTAGATTGCAGCGGTGGTCACGCCACTCGTCCTGGGGCTCTATTAGTGCCTATGGTTGAGCAGGGGGGCGTGCTCACTCGCCAATCCAGTCATACGATGATGCCCTGAGGAGGAACCAGGGTCCCCTGGACCCCGCCCCCATTCCGCCCTTATCATTGGTGGAGGTTCCTTCGATCGGACATTTATGATCTAAGTAGACCCCTTTAATCAATCAGTGCATCCGTAATATGGTGCCCGTAAAGGTCCATACTATACCGCCATATGTCCCACATTTCATATAAAGACACACAGGGGTACTTTCTTAATAAGATCTCAGGGTGTTCCATCCCATGATGCACTATGGCCCTATTCCCAAGCACATCATATGGTCTTGTAGGGACTCTACATACCGCCATATAGGCTCCGGACACCCATGTATGATATTGCTTGTCTGTTACAGTAGAGGGATGAAGGTTAATCTGTCCAGTAGCAGTTACATAATGACAGCCACGTGCTGCACTAATCCTGCTCCCTCTGCGCCGCGGCTTCTTCTTACCGACCCCCTAGGTATAATTATACGTGTAGTACATCCACAGGAGCCTATGTGCCCCGTCTGCTCCACCTGTACAGGTGGAGCAGAACCAGATCTCACCTTCTGAACCTGCTCGTCCGTCACCAGAGCCATAGCGAGGAGGACAGAGCTGCCTGTAACCTTCTGACCAGTGGAGGATGGGAGACAACAGATGAAGCTGCCAGATAATGAGAGGCCTCACATACCAGCACCCGTCATGTGATCGCCGTCAGCTGACCTGCCGACCGGGAATTGGGCTAAAAAAAAAAAAAGAAAATAGCATTTTTAAAATTTTGATAAATCCTGAGTGTTGTCCTGCTGATCTACCTCCTCAACCCTTGCTGGATTGTGTGACACCAGAGGAGGGCGCTGTGGAACCAGTGCTCCCCAGAAATAGAATAAATTGGCTGCTGTGTTTCAGAAACAGCGCCACTTCCTGTCAATAGGCAGTGGTGTGGTATTGCAATTCGATTTCGCTGAACAGAATGAGACGAAGCTGCAATACTACACACAACCTGTGGACAGGTGTGGCGCTGTTCGTGGAAGAAAAGGGCCATGTTTTTCTAATCCTGGACAATCCCTATACTTATCGTGTGAATTAAGTGTTGTCCAGTACATATGTAAAGCCATCAATGGATACTTAAAGGGGTTATCCATGATTAAAGATTAAAAAATCATCATATAGTACATGACAGTCTCTTTCTAACAAAGCTAGAACCAGCCCTGTACCTCACATGGATCCAGAGATCTGTCCCTTCATTTTTCCTGATGCTCTGCTAGATTTATTTTAAGCTGGAAGCGCAGAGGGAATGTCCTTTCTGCTGCGGTTACTTATTTCTATCACAACCGAGGGGGCGTGTCTTCTGCAGTTCTCTCTCTCTATCACAGCTCGGGGTGTGTGTCCTTTCTGCTTCAGTTATTTTGTTCCTATCACAACCCAGGCATCTCTCTCTCTATCACAGCTCAGGGAGCGTGTGTCCTTTCTGCTGTGGTACTTTTTTTCTATCACAACTCAGGGGGCGTGTCTTTTCTTCGGCATCTCTCTCTCTATCACAGCTCAGGGGGCGTGTGTCCTTTCTGCTGCGGTACTTTTTTTCTATCACAACTCAGGCGGCATGTCTTTTTCTTCGGCATCTCTCTATCACAGCTCAGAGGGTGTGTCCTTTCTGCGGCAGTTATTTTTGTCTATCACCACTCAGGAGACCTGTCTTTTCTTCTGCAGCTCTCCCTATCACAGCTCATGGGGCTCGTCCTTTCAGCTGGAGGTCTCTCCTTGTCACAGCCCTGCTGCAGCTCTCATTCCCTATCACAGCCCTGGAGGCGTGTCCTTTCAAACAGCTTTCCCCTGTAACTGTCACAGCTTCTAACAGTAGATACAACTGGTGGAAGTAAGGAACTGAGCACGTGCGACCACCTCAGTGAGGATAAGGAAAAGAACAAACACAGCAGGTGGCACTATACATAGATTTTATTGAATAACTCAGTGGCTATAAAAAAAAATTTAATTACATGAAATTACAAATTTTTCAGATCCAGGTGCTGGTTTAAAAAATGGTGGAATAATTTTTCATGGGATAACCCCTTTAACTCCCTTAAAGGATCCGGCAACTTGAATAGGCTCCTGGTCCGTGTCTCATCTGTGAGGAGTCCGTTGTTGGCCGCTATGCACTATAGCAGGGATCAGCAACCTCCAGCGCTCCAACTGTCCTGAAACTACAACTCCCAGAATCCTCCTTTCACTTCTGTGAAAGTTACGAGAACAGCCAAGTAAGTTTGGATGATGAGAGTTGTAGTTTTACAGCAGCTAAAGTGCCAAAGGTTCCTGCACTATAGCCCCCATTTATTAAAGTATTCTGGTTACATCAAGTAATAGACAGGATAACTATTAGATCAGTGGGGTCAGATCGCTGGGAGCCTTACCAGTTACGAGAACAAGAACCCCGTACCCGCAGGGACCCTCGAAATGAATGGAGCGGTGGGTCGAGCGTGGGAACTCCATTCATCTGTATGGAATAGAAGAGCAGACTGAATACTACAACATAAAAAAATAAAAAAACATTTGCCAATTGTCTATGATATTAGGCCTCGTCCACAATTCTTTCCTTGAGGTGGGTGCCTTCCATCTGCGACAGGACTGCCAGCCATCGTTAACCACATTATAGTATCAAGAGCTAACAACAATATACCACGCAGTGACCCTCGCTGTGATTGGGCGAACCAAGGGTGTGAGGTCGGTACTCCTACACTGTATGGGTATATGATAGAGCGATTGTGGGTGCTTTATTAATTCTATAAATATTCAAATATCTATTTTGCCCTCTGTCACATGAGTATCTACGGCCTCCGATCCTCTGACAGTTTTGTTTTTCACTCGCAACGTTGACCTTCTATATTTGTCTTCACGAGAACACAGCAACCGTTCACATGTTCGAATGTATACAATGTCTCCACATGAGCTCACTTTACTTGATAGCGTGTCACGTGAAATATAGGATTCCACAAGGGAAATGATACACTACTCTCCTGATAAGTGATGCGGACCAAGACAAGAGTCCCGGATAGTCTAGAGAGTCGTGTAACCATCCTTATCACACGCCAGACAAAAATTGTTGCTCTCTCGCTCGCTCGCTCTCTATTCACTGCCAATAGACAGCTTTTCGCAACACATGCGCCTTCAGTTTTTTCTGATGACAATATCGTACGGGTACACATGACACGGATTTAAAGTCGGAGATCTCTGACAGGTACCAGACATCGGAAATACCCTTACTCAATGCACTTCCACAGACGGTGACGGTTTCTTCTGGGTGAGGCAGACTAATGTGGAAGAGTGTGGACAGCGCGCCAAGGCCATAAAGATATAGGGTTACAGAATTAGCTCCTATATTAGTGAGGGCAGTAGTTGCGTAGTGAAATGGCAGACACACACACAATTTATGCGGGGCGGACACAAAAACAACCCCTCAATAGAGTATGAAGCCAATCTAGGTGGCGTTGTCTGTTAGGTGTTTGCGTCTGGGTTCAACATTCAACACAACAAAGGACGACGGCCGTCTAGACAGGGCAGCATCCTTAAAGGGGGGCCAGGATGGGTGACAAGATAGTGTTATACAGAACGTCCTCAAGGTAGAGTCAGTTCTAGGTAAAGTCTATGGAAACTGGGATTCATGGGTGGGACTCTGAGTATCCCAGACATCATTAGGCATTATCAAACTTCATGGCGCGGTATTACTAGCTGGTGATCCTTTTAGAGAAAGGGAAACGGCGACCTGCAGGTTGGAGAGTCTAAAATCCTCATCGGATGCTTCATATATACTAGATAGTATCTCAACGAGTCGGGGTCTAGCTGATCTGAGTATAATTTGGCTCCTAACGATAATTCATATCTATTTTCTACTCCCTGGCGCGCGCTTGTGGACAGCCTGTCGACGCGCACTGACAATGCACATCCAATGTCGTCTGGAGGAAAGAAGAGATATTTTATGTACCATACTAACCTTTACAAGATGAAATCATATTATGCGTGTAATTAGCTATAGGTGTGACATCGCATCAGAGAAACTGCTCTCGTCCAGCCTGAGGAGGAACGCTTCCGGCAATTGATGCGTGTGGATGTGTTATGGGTGTATGACTAGACTAGCTATCATTTGCCAAAGAAAGTGCTATCGTGTGCGTCATGTATTTCTGTCATGGGTAGAGTTAATACAATAACTAACAGCTCCTGGATAGGTAATGTTACAAGTAGAGAGGTGGGAGGATATCGTTTAGGAATCCATGAGTAGAGTTATATACATTACCTCTTGACATCATAAAACACTTTTGTGGATTTGTGAGCTCCCACGTGAGAGATGAGAATTTTATTGTACACACCAGTTAAAGATAGTAGGAAATAGGATATAGGCTTCTACCCACAGGGTGGTTGTTGTCTAATTTTGCCGGTGGTCCCTTCTCGTAGGTCACTAAGGAGTGCGGGTAGGTAGGAAGAAGGCGGAGACATAGAAAAAAACTGAACTAGAAGAAAGACATCGGCACCACGCAATGTCTCCTTTTCTACGGCCCACTGTGACAAAAACTATGGTGCTATACGTAGCAAGCTCTGGAATATACCATACAACCACGCCAAACAAGCACGGAGCTAGAGGTTGTGAAATGTGCAGGTACGTGAAGAGCCACGCCACGCATGGTTGTGCATATGACACATGGCGAGCGTCAAAACTCGAAAGCATACGACTGTACATTTTCTAGTGATATGGAATATAATAGAATCCAGCCAGACTAAGGCAAAATGGACCGGACCGAGCAATATGGATAATCAAATTAGTAATGTGGCTTGGTATTAACTTCTCTACATGATAAAATTGCTATTTTGCTCAAGGTGAGGGATGACCTCCGTCTTCTCAAGAGTTGCCCAGCCATGCGTGCACCAAGGATTTTTGCCACTCGCACAGAGGACAACAAGCCCGCAACTAATACCCATGACAGAGTTTAGTATGTATACAAAGTGTCCACAGGTATCCACATAAGCAGCGTTCAGGACATCGTGCATATATTAGTGTGGGAGCGACGAATGGGGTGGTTACTAGGATAATAGGGCTCCATTGCTAACCTCCTGTGAAACCGGAACCCTGACTCTCTCTGGAAAGTTTCAACTCTCTTCACAGCTTATGTATGGTCTTCCCGAGTTATATGATGTTCTCTGTCTCTACAGGTCCGTATGGACCACTTCCATGCGGAACCTCGCTAGTTCAGCGGACCTTGTCTTACAACTGTTGCGCGTTGAGCGTAGAATAGCGACAAGAACGTAAAATTTATCGTGTGGCATTCCGCGGCGCTGTCCCATACCGTGATACTGCCGACAACTCTGGATGTAACATTCATAGCCACAAACAGATAGCACCCCCCTCCCGAGGTTGGTATTCTGGGCAGACAACACCAGGCGATTGGTTACAAAGGATGTTAAGCAGGGCAAGAGATGGCTACATCCCGCTTTTTTTTTTTTTTTCTCTTTTGCAGAATCTTGGTTTTGCGCGACCTGCAAAAGTACATAGGTTCGGTGCTGACTCGAGACGGGGTCGCTTACGACGTGGTTCAATAATTCTCAAAGTTGCTACATCTGTTATTCTCTCTCAGTCCATTCATTATTGATTGGTGCTCTGGAATAGCATCGATATTGGGGCGATTGTTAACTGGAGTGAATGTTTCTTGGTTCAACATTCAAGTGTATACTTTAATACTTGAAGGGTTATACATTCATGAGAAAAATAGGCTAGTGGTAAGAGCAATGGCTGCCCTCCACTCATGTCCGACCTGTCGAGGCGTATGGCTGCCTGCGTGGTCTCCGTCGAGTGTGATAGTCTACACACTATAAAGCCAAGGCTCATCCTCCCGAGTATGTGACATGTCCGATTCGCTCCATTAGTTACTAGGGTTACATAGGCATAGGACACTTGGTCGCCCTCAAGGAAGGCGAGCTATTCCATACAGGAGAGGTCCTCGCTACCACTAAACCTCAGGGCTGGCCTGTGTTGTCCTGCTGTGTGGGCGGTAACGCGCGTAATTGTTACTCTATGCTGGAGAGTCATAAATATTTGGCTCACTCAGACTCGGAGTGTCTCTGAGAATTCTCAATCATTAGCTGAGAATCATAGTAGTTATTCAATTTACGAATAAACAGAAATTGTAGCTCTCTGCTCCAATCCTTAAGCCATCTCTCCCTCAACTCATAATCAGCTTATGTTCCCTAGACCTACCTGAGCAAAACAACAACCCAACAAAAGACAAATTCGGGATCCACCAATCGCCATGACACGATCTTACTAATAGTATGACGATGGTATATGGGATTACTGACAAAGAATGAGACACGAATCTCAAGCCTCGCTTATATGGTTCCTCCAGATAGACATTTATTAACTTAAGCCAAAAAGTTCAATTTTGGGCTTCATCAGGACCTATCTTGTATTGCGCCAATCTCGCTTTCTCACAGTCGTGAGGTGCCTCTCGGATGTTAGGTGCTTGGTCTACAAATCATAGTCAATGTGATTGATATCTTAGAGCGGGTGTAGGATATAGGAACTCTCCTTTTTAATGGGCATTCTATCGATCTGCTCCAGGTACCAGTTTATGTTCTGTTGTGTGTGAGAAATGCATTAGACTAGAGGATAGCTAATGGTATATTGTGCGCCTCTTCAACCACAGAGTGATACGTGCTCTACAAAAGGTACAGCGCAGTGAATCGCTCGAAATATCAATCATCCTCGGTCTCTCTGCCCATCTCCTCACCTTCTCTCCTCACACCGCACGCACCTGCTGACTCCACAAACACGCAGAGTGAATATTCATATGTTGTGATGCGCCGTTGCCCTCCAGGTAGATGAATCCAGTTGAGGGAATAGTTAGTACAAGGCTGGTGTTTTTCCTAAGTTATAATCTGCTACATGGCCTTGTATGAGCACTGTATAGCGTGACACGTGGTGCTCTGTCGACACTTATACTAATGACAGTTTCCAGATAAATATATATATAGGATAGTAGGCTGGTCGATCGCATGATGTCTCTCTAATCACACGTCGTAGCCTACAGCCCTCAACTATTTTGCACTCTTGTGTTCTGTCAGTGGCTGCTCTGCCTCTGTGTATTGCGCCTAGAGTACTCTAATATAATAGACACGCGATAATCGCTGAATATACGTGTCCAGAGTTGCCATCGTCTCACCAAAAGCGTCGTGCAAACTTTCCTACGATGCGCTGTATTGACCATGTGATCGGACTGGAGGCGCTTCCGAGTCAGAACCGCCACCGACTAGGGATATCCGAGGCCCATTAAAGGTTTTTTCAGGATAGATCTTTCAACTAAGACTTGATTCATGACTGTAGATAGCACTACAATGGAATGTGCGTATATATCCCCTATTCCCTCCCTTGATCGCTGAGCGGGCGGCTACACAATCTCACGCGTATCCCAGAGCTGAAATGATAGAAAGGGTAGGCTCGGCGCTTCCTGGAGGTATGCCCACTCTGCTCTTATGTTCTCCCGGAGGAAGACAAGCTCTCATCCTAATGTGCTACTATGCCGTCTATATAAATAAACCTTCTAACAAGTTCTGTTTGTGCACCTATTTTCGGTATGAAGGCCGCCGGATTGGGTGCTGTTTTATGGGGAACGCACTCAGACACTCACGTATTTTTTATCTTTGATATGGTGTTACGTGGCGAGCCGCTCACGTCTGTAACACCATAACAAAATTGTGTGCAGGAAAACACATTAAGGTCTGAAGACCTTCCCAATTGCACTATATTACTGTACTTGCACTTACATTGATACATTGTGACAGTGCTACACTGCGCACCAATTAAGTGTAGAAAGGTGCGTAACAGTACCACTACGCAGCTGCTGTAATTTATGAAGGTGGTCTCACTGTACCGGGTAAACACTAGGCAGCACCCCTGACTTATTGCTATTACATAGTGTACTGTAGTGCAGGCGGGGGTGCAGGGTGTCGGACCCCCACTGATTCAGATACTGATGGGCCTATCCTGAGGAGTAGTCAGTTAGTAGTACAATCCCCGGAAAAACCCCCCTTAAGCTCCTTGCACAGAGTATGCCACTTTCTAAATGCGACTGGGTTGACATGCCCCCAAAAAATTCCCAAGGTAACAGATGCAAATTGCTCATTTGTTGTCATAGCGCATGTACGCGGTCTGTAGGACAAGGAATTTCTGCTGATAACATATGGGTGGATTTGATGTATTCTTTAGATGGAGTGTCAGTTAGGGAAGGGTCAACCGACCTCGATATTGGATTATTGCTGCCTGAGAGTCGATTGAGAGGAAGACACATTATAAATTAAGACATCACCTCCTAGAATCAAGCCGAAAGTGAACACATAATGGTAGGAACATATACCCAGTATAAAAGTGTTACCGTTTGATAAATATCTAATGGAGTGACGACAACAACATGGAGCTGGAGACTTAGGATTATGTGGTTTATGTTGCCTACTTAAGGGGCATACTGTGCCCTGGAGCTTTTGCGTCTCATATTAGATAGAAGTTGTAATGGACGATCGTGGTATCTCAGATAGATGCGGTGCATAATGTTGTAGGTGGGCCTTGTGTCGCTAAGCTCCGCGTGTTTCGACCATTTGTAATTATACTTTTATACTGAATTTCGGGAAACACACTTCGGGGACAACACATTTAGTCTGTTTTCATTTTAACATTATAGTTTGCTTCGATTCATCTAGAGCGAGTCAACGTGATATATGTCCGCAACCTCCCGCGTACCGCCTGGATATACTGAGGCTGTGCAACAATATTAGCGCGAACTTTCTCTGTCACAAAAGTGTGTATAGACACACAGTTCTCCTCACATATCTGTGCGTACACTGCAAATACAAGTAGACAAGATATTTAGGTAGCAGAGTTGGACTAGAGACATCTATAAATATAGTTGAGAAATGATTTGTGTGTAGCACGGATACTTTCATTCATAAGTATATAAAGAGGGTAACATGTATCGTCTAGCAGGTAGAATTTAATGGTATACTAATAGTTAATCAAATAACAAGGAAATTTTAACTATATATTCTCCTCAGTATTAACTCCTCTAGGCCACTAGTTCTATATATACGTCTTTATACTCACACAATTGAATAATAACAGAAGGAGCAATGAGTACAAATTTGACATGGTGTTATTCAACTATTACGTAATGTCTCTCACCATGTAACTCATGCTCATATTGGAGAGAGATGAGACCTGACATTTTGCCAGTCGAATAGATCTTACGCTCATGCTCATAAAGTGACGGTGCTCTCTAGGGGCCTTCTAGCTAACACCCGACACAAGGCCCTGTTGTATCAATGCTCATGGGCAAATGAAAGACAATAGGGGTATACAATGTGTCGAGCTGCTCTAGACAGCAATGGTGCTAGTTCGCCTGATTGTCCATATTGCTTCCTTTGATGGCTGGATTCATTTTTCAATCACATTATGCACTGCGCGTTTCCATGGTTACGACCACCCTGCAAGCCAGCAGTTGTGGCCGTGCTTGCACACAATAGGAAAAAGCACTAGCCTATGTGCGCAACCACTGGAGAAGCTGGTGCTTTATCTTATATTATGCAAGCATGCCCACCGCTGATGGATTTCAGGGTGGTTGTAACCATGGAAACAAGCAGTGTATAAATATGATGGAAAAATTAGTCTAGACAGCAAAGGCAGCAATATAGACAATCACAGTACATTAGTAATTGCCTTGTATTAACTTTCTCTACATGATAAATGCCATTTGCTGAAGTGAGACAACCCCTTTAAATGAGAGGATAGATTGTTGTATAACTAAAAAAACGCCAGTCTTAAAAAAATTACCCACAATGTTTACAAAATTGGAAAACATCAGAAAATTACCTAATGTTTTAAATCAAGTTTTTATAATTTGTTAAAATTTGTTGGTGATTTTAAAAAAATATGTCAATCCTCACTTTTCACACTGGCCACTAAGCCTAATAACAGGCTAACGAAACCTGTTCAGTAGAAATCATTTTTTCAGTAGCCATAGTTTCAGTTATTATCATCACAGAAAGGATTATAATGGCAGAATAACACCTACCGTATATAGATAAAACAGGATCCAACATTTACAATAGATGATGGTCACAGCTTTATCTACTCCCTCCCTGTACAGTGAAATCTGCCCTGGTTACTCAGCATCTCTATTAGGGTTCGTGCATACAACCGCGCCGTGTTTTGCGGTCTGCAAATTGCGGAACGGAACGGGTGGCCCATAATAGAAATGCCTATTTCTTGTCTGCCCAAAATTGACAAGAATGGGACATGCTCTATTTTTTTTGAGACCCCATGGAAAGGAGCAACGGATGCAGACAGAAAATGGAGTGCGGTCTGCATCTTTTGAGACCCCATTAAAGTGAATGTGAACCAAACAACGTTTGTGTGCATTAGCCCTAAACTCATGTCTATTGTGCCTATGGTCCATGTGGCTGCTGTAAATCAAATCTCTAAATGCTGTTAAAAGCAGCTCAGAGCAAGATGCCTCCATAATGTAACATAGTAACATAGTTTAGTAACATAGTACATATATAAGGCCAAAAAAAGACATCTGTCCATGCAGTTTGGCCTATTATCCTGCAAGTTGATCCAGAGGAAGGCAAAAAACCCCTGTGAGGCAGAAGCCAATTTTCCCCACTTTAAGGGAAAAAAATTCCTTCCTGACTTCAATCAGACAATCAGAATAACTCCCTGGATCAACGACCCCTCTCTAGTAACAATAGCCTGTAATATTATTACTAGAGATGAGTGAGTCGATTCGTTGATTCGTATCAAATCTTGGGAATTTATAGCTGCGAAGCCAATCCGAATATTAGGTGATTCGCTTCGGCTTTGTACGCATTCGCTACGTAGTTTGTCCTACAAATTAGACGCTATTGCTACTTATAAATTACTGTATATGCTGTTGCGTACAAATTCAATTCATTAGCAAACTTTTACTGTTAGTTTGTTTATCGTGTGCAAAAGCCCGGGAAGAAAGCGGTCACCTGACCTAGTGGGCAGGGCTTGCTCTGATTGGCTCAGGCTCGGTAAGCCAGTGACTCATCACTTCTACTGCGACTGCTGAGACGAGCAGAAGCACTGTGCGTGAAGTTTTGAGACCTGTTTTGTGAAAATTTGATATAATAGCTCTGGGAATCCATATTACACATATCAGGGATACTGCAGGGCAATTGCAGGGCCAGTTCAGGGCTAGTATTTAATAAAGCAGGGAGAGAGAGACAGGGAGAGATAGGGAGAGACAGGAGATTGTAACGCCTCCCGGGAGTCCCAGCGCGGCGCACCCGTACTTACCGCTGCGGGCCGGCGTTCTCGCTCTTTGCTGCCGTGATGTTTGTTGCTTGGTCAGTGTGAAGTCTTGTTCTCTTGCCCTGGGCTCCAGGTGCTGCATTTTTATTAGGTCAGCTCCTTAAATTGGTTCCTCCCCTTTCCTCCTGTCTGTAACTATATAAGTCCTCCTTGGACACTTACTCC
>ONZH01010500.1:0-43806 GCA_900303285.1 Rhinella marina | reverse complement strand
GACAGAAACTCATTTTTATAATATTAAGAGATAAAGAGACTAGCAGAAGGACCCGGCTTTGCCTAGGTATATTTCATCTATTTCATTTAATGTTTCTGTGTGTCGTTGCAGAGAGAAAGTCAATGCAGCTGAGAGAAGTTGATTTTTATCTCAATTTTTTCAATCGACATTGGCTGCGGAGTGGGAGGGGGCGTGACCTGACCGGGTCGGAGGCATGGTTTAGCGGGACCTTGGGGGGGGTTGCTTTTAAATCCTTCTTTTGAGAGTGCCCTGAATTACAGGTCAATGCTATGGTAATTTATGAGGAAATACAGTGGGTAGCAGTGGAAGAAAACATCGCTTTGCACAGGTATATTTAATCTATTTCATTTAATGTTTGCATGTGTCATTGCAGAGAGAAAGTCATCCTCCCTCCCACCCCTGCAGCTGACAGAAGTTTATTTTTACATTTAATTTTTCAATCCCCATTGGCTGCAGAGTGGGAGGGGGCGTGGCCTGACAGAGTCGGGGGCATGACTTAGCGAGACCTGGGGCGGGGGTTTTAAGTCCTTCTTTTGAGGGTGGCCTTAAATACAGGTTGATGCCATGGTAATTTATGAGGACACGCAATGGGAAGCAGAGGAAGAAAACATCTTTTATTACTACTGAACGGTCTTAGTTTAAAATTAGTCTAAAACATAAGTTATATTTCTGGTAACCGGAATACCCCTTTAACAGTGTCATCCACAGCGCTCTGCCTCTTTAAAGCAGTGAAGATAAATGTCTGGGTTGTCATTTACCTGAGCTCCTCAGCTGGCTGCTAATTACCTGGCTGGGTTGTTATGGAAACCTGTGTGTATGTGGAGAATATGGCAGTTGGGATTTAAAGTGAAATGCTCACAGACTAATATTAGCTAATGGAGATCATATTTTGGTAATATCTCGGGAACGGTACGTCCAAGAGAGCTGAGACCTGGTCTAAAACCTCCCGGACACCTGATGTACCTGTGTGCCGAATTTGGTGAAAATCGGTCCAGTAGTTTTGTTGCACATAGAGAACAGACAGACGGACGGACTGACAGACAGAAACTTATTTTTATATATATAAGAGACCCGGCTTCACACGGGTATATTTAATCTATTTCAGTTAATGTTTCTAGGTGTCGTTAAAAGATATTGACAGTATTTCCCATAACAGTGGCTTGTACAGCACCCCGCCCTCTTAAGATTGAACTCCACAGCCCCCCACTCGTTAACACTGACCTCTCCCCACAGTGCCTCGTCTCCTTAAAATGGGACCTCCACAGCAGCCCATCCCCTTAACTTTGACCTTCACAGCAGCCTGCCTTTTTAAAAGTGAGTTTTACAGCACCCCACTCCCTTGACATTTACCTCCTCAGGGGCCCGCCTGCAGAAAAGTGACCTCTACAGTAGGGATGAGCTAATCTATTCACCGCTTTGTAGATTCGTATCGAATCTTGGAAATTTTCATCTGCGAAGTGAATCCGAATTCCTTTGGATTCGCTTCGTATTATTCGTAAATCTTCGCAATATTTTACACGCTAACGATACATATGAAACTTAAGAAACGGACGCATTCTGCGTGAGACGGGACAATGACGATACGCCCATACAATAGCGGGAAAGTGAAGATACGCCCCCCCCTCCGAACTGGAAAAAAACAGCCTGGCCCCCTGAGATCTAACTGTTTTGCACGTATAGGGAGTGAAGACTCCTCCCTCAGTGCTCCACCCTCCTCTGAAGTCTGAACCAGTTTAGACCAGCGCTGACCTCAGAGCAAGAGGCAAGCATCATGGCTAAAAAACAGCTGCGTCCAAATTGGAACGAGATGTATTTTGGAGACGACTTACCTGAACCACCACCTGCTTAAGACAGGGTGTCACAAGTCTGCCAGAGAAACCCAGCTTCAGTGCCTGTGTGTTCCTTACCACCTGCTGAGTTTGCTGTTGCTGCGACTCGTGAGGCGGCTGGAGCGTCTGCTTTGGCTGGAGAGTCTGCTTTGGCTCCTGCGGCTGGAACGTCTGCTTTGGCTCGTGCGGCGGAGGTGGCTGGAGCGTCCACTTCGCTGCCCAGGAGGAGATCCACCCCTTCCATACACCAGACCCCAATTGTTCCACCATCTGTAATGGCCCATGCACAGACCCTCTGGGACTATAAAACTGCAGTGGAGGACTGGGTCATACAGGTACTCGACCACCCTAGGCCGGAAGATCCTTCATTGGAACGGAGAAAGGGAACTGTGATTTGGTTTTCCATTGGGAGAGGGTCTGGCTTCCTGCAGGATGATGAGGATGGAAAGGAGTATTTTTGTGGGCCGCAGGTCGGTAAAACGGCCGTACCTGCCACAACATCGGTATAGCCTGTACATGGGGGATTAGGTGGAGTACACCCCCATGGCATCCCTGAAAGGCCCATTTGCGACCGGGGTTACCCTCCTTTCAAAGTCTCTGGTGCCTACAATGGAACCAGAAGTGTGGCCGGATGAACCACCAGGTCCAGGACGCTTGCGCTGCCTGCAAGAGTTACCAGATGTGTCCTCCGGTTCAGGGAAAAGCCGCAGCCTCAGCCAGAGCCTCTGAATCCTGGACTGCCAGCACCACCACCACCACCACAGTCCTTACAGCTGGGTCAGCTGACCACGTTATCGTTCACCTTCCAATCCACGGTGGTCCACCACACCAGCTGCCGTGAAAGATAAAGCCAGCAGCAACCTTCTTTCCTGGATGCAACCTTTCTGGAACCGCTGCAGCCGGAAGTCCTTACCCCTGCTGTCCCGGCAGGAGCATCCGGAAAAGCGAAAATGGCTGCAGCATGTGTCACCACCACCCGGACCCGGTCATGTCCAACTTCAGGAAGAAGAGGGCACTGGAGTTCCACCACCGCAGCGAGCATGGTCTACAAGAGGCAGGAATGTCCTCTGATGAGCTTCAGCAGCAGCTCGAGCGAGAAGGACTTCAGGTCCCTCATATGAGGAACCCAACTACTGGCAGTGTTAAGGACAGTGCAGGAGGACCTATGGAGGACCTATGGGAGCCACACCATGGACTGCACCTGACGGGTGAGCTGCTAGTTGGCAGTTGTTTTTGTTTAGTTTGTGTTGCCCCCTTTTGACTCTCACCCAGATGGGCATGGCTGTTAGGACTCCCCCCCCATTCTGCAGAAATTTCCCTGTTGTGCCGAAGTGCGCCTATTTTCCTTTTTACCCCCTTCTCAGGTTATTTAGGAGCCCCCTTTTACAAAAAAGGTTCTCTGTTTGCTGCTATTCTCTATTATCCATGTGGATTACACATTACCTGTTTGGATTACAATTTAACCTCACGTGGATTACAATTGAATTTTGGAATATGTGTTTCAGACAGTCAACAGACAGTGTTATATCATGCCAACTAGGATCCATAAAGAGAGACTCAAACGCATATCTGAGCCTTTTATGCTTGCAAATGTGAGATTGATTGCACTAAAATGTTTGCATACTTATGTCTTTGCTGTATTTTAGCTACACTGTTTTAATGGTTCAGCACTTTAGCCCATTGTGTGTATTCTTTTTCTGGTACTGCAATGTGTCCTATTATGCACTTATTGTACGGTGTTTTTAGTAAATTATTCACTTATTGATAGCTAGCAGCAGTGAGGAACTTATTTTTCTAGTTCATATGGACTGCCTCTAAAGATAGTACGCTAAGGATTCGTACGCACTTTTGTACAGTCATGGCCAAAAGTTTTGAGAATGACACAAATATTATATTTTCACATGATCTGCTGCCCTCTGGTTTTTATGTGTGTTTGTCAGATGTTTTTATCACATACAGAAATATAATTGCAATCATATTATGAGTAACAAAAGCTTATATTGACAGTTAGAATGAGTTAATGCAGCAAGTCAATATTTGCAGTGTTAACCCTTCTTCTTCAGGACCTCTGCAATTCTCCCTGGCATGCTCTCAATCAACTTCTGGACCAAATCCTGACTGATAGCAGTCCATTCTTGCACAATCAATGCTTGCATTTTGTCAGAATTTGTAGGTTTTTGTTTGTCCACCCGTCTCTTGATGATTGACCACAAGTTCTCAATGGGATTAAGATCTGGGGAGTTTCCAGGCCATGGACCCAAAATCTCTATGTTTTGTTCCCTGAGCCATTTAGTTATCACCTTTGCTTTATGGCAAGGTGCTCCATCATGCTGGAAAAGGCATTGTTGATCGCCAAACTGCTCTTGGACGGTTGGGAGAAGTTGCTCTCGGAGGACATTCTGGTACCATTCTTTATTCATGGCTGTGTTTTTAGGCAAGACTGTGAGAGAGCCGATTCCCTTGGCTGAGAAACAACCCCACACATGAATGGTTTCAGGATGCTTTACAGTTGGCATGAGACAAGACTGGTGGTAGCGCTCACCTCGTCTTCTCCGAATAAGCTGTTTTCCAGATGTCCCAAACAATCGAAAAGGGGATTCATCAGAGAAAATGACTTTACCCCAGTCCTCAGCAGTCCACTCCCTGTACCTTTTGCAGAATATCTGTCTGTCCCTGATGTTTTTTTCTGGAGAGAAGTGGCTTCTTTGCTGCCCTCCTTGAGACCAGGCCTTGCTCCAAGAGTATCCGCCTCACAGTGCATGCAGATGCACTCACACCTGCCTGCTGCCATTCCTGAGCAAGCTCTGCACTGCTGGTAGCCCGATCCCAGAGCTGAAACACTTTTAAGAGACGGTCCTGGCGCTTGCTGGTGTTTCTTGGGCGCCCTGGAGCCTTTTTGGCAACAATGGAACCTCTCTCCTTGAAGTTCTTGATGATGCGATAGATTGTTGACTGAGGTGCAATCTTTCTAGCTGCGATACTCTTCCCTGTTAGGCCATTTTTGTGCAGTGCAATGATGACTGCACGTGTGTCTTTAGAGATAACCATGGTTAACAGAAGAGAAACAATGATGCCAAGCACCAGCCTCCTTTTAAAGTATCCAGTGGTGTCATTCTTACTTAATCATGACAGATTGATCTCCAGCCCTGTCCTCATCAACACCCACACCTGTGTTAATGGAGCAATCACTGAAACGATGTTAGCTGGTCCTTTTAAGGCAGGGCTGCAATGATGTTGAAATGTGTTTTGGGGGATAAAGTTCATTTTCTAGACAAATATTGACTTTGCAAGTAATTGCTGTTAAGCTGATCACTCTTTATAACATTCTGGAGTATATGCAAATTGCCATTATAAAAACTGAAGCAGTAGACTTTGTAAAAATTAATATTTGTATCATTCTCAAAACTTTTGGCCATGACTGTACACTAATGCTTAGGTATTGCGTATTTTAACTGCGCTGACTGTACGTACGTAATTTGGGCAGGAATGTTCGCAAAAAACGTGTAATTTTTTTACGTAGATTCGATGAATAAGTTTGTTTAAATACGAATCTGGTCAGAAATTCTGCGAATATTCGGCGAAGCAAATTTTGAATGATTCACTCATCTCTACTCTACAGCACCCCGCCCCTTAGCATTGACCTCCATAGGGGACCGTCCCCTTATCTGTGACCCCCACTGTTCCTTGCCCCCATAACTGAGACCTCCACAGCACCCGTCCCTTTAACAGTGACTGCCACAGTACCCCGTTCCCTTAAAAGTGACCTCGCTATACCATGCTGCCTTAACAGTGACCTCCACAGTAGCTGCCCCATCAATAGTGGCCCCTGCCACGTTAACCAAAAACCTCCATAGTGCCTTTAACAGTGACCTCCACAGCGGCCTGCTTCCTTAACAGTGACCTCCACAGCATCTGCCCCTTTAACAGCGGTCCCTTTCCACTTAACAGTGACCTCCATAGCGCCCTGCCCCTTTAAGGCTAGTGCTACATGACAACATGTGTCGCGCGGCATTTTGTCACACCAGTGTCACACAACAATTTTTATAATGATAGGCTATGGTGTCGCACTGCGACATGCGACTGTGACACGACAGTCACAAAAAATCCAACCAAGATGGATTTTACTGAAAATGTTGCGTCGCAGCATGTCACACGTCGCAGTGCAACACCATAAAATATCATTATAATAATGTTTGCACGACATTGGTGCAACATCAATGTTGCGCGACACATGTAGCAGTGTAGTTGTGTCCTATGTGTTGTGTTGTGCGACTTATTGTTGCGCAACACATGTCGTCGTGTAGCCCTAGCCTAAAGCTGACCTACAGCTGTGAAGAAAAATGGCTGGGTTGTTATGGAAACCTTGAGTAAATATGTGTTAATGTGACCATGTGTAAGAAGCAGGCTGCTCCAAGGCCTGTGAGAGGTAAGCACTGAATTGTGGGGAGCTATTTACATGAGCTCCTCAGCTGGCTGCTAATTACCTCTCATTACCAGCCTGGTTACTACACAGAGCGAAAACGTATCTTTCTTGTTCTCACTCAGCTTCCTCTTCCCTGCTTCTGGCTGGGTTTTTATGGAAACCTGCAGTAAAATTGTGTGTATCTGGAGACGAAGGACCTGCAAGCTTCTATTGGCTAATGAATGACATTGTGACCATGTGTATGGCAGTTGGGATTTGAAGAGAGGGACTTCCAGGCTAATAGTAGCTAATGCAGGTCATTTTTTGGGAATATCTCAGGAACGGTACATCCTAGAGGGGTGAGACCTGGTCTAAAATCTTTCCGGGCACCTGATGTACCTGTGTGCCAAATTTGATGAAGATCGGTCAAGTTGTTTGGTCGTGCATAAGGAACAGACAGACAGAAACTCATTTTTATATATATATAAAAGATAAGAGACTAGCAGAAGGACCCAGCTTCGCACGGGTATATTTAATCTATTTCATTTTTTGTATGTGTGTGTCGTTAAAAGATATCGACAGTATCGCCAATAGCAGTGACCTCTACAGCATCCCGCTCCCTTAACAGTGAACCCCACATCCCCCCATAATAGTAACCTCTACAGTACCCCGCCCCTTAATAGTGAACGCTACAGCCCCCTACTTCTTTACACTGACCCCACCACAGTGCCCATGCCTCCTTAAAATAGGACCTCCATAGCAGCCATCCCCTTAACTTCGAGCTTCAATAGCCTGCCCCTTTAACAGCGATTTTCACAGTACCCCACTCCCTTGACAGTGACCTCCTAAGGGGCCCATCCCCTAAAGGGATTCTGTCACCAGGTTTAGGCATATAGAGATACTGACACATCTGTATAGCTATTAGCGCTCTCATAGTAAATATGTTATTATTATTCTTCCTAGAGCTGTACTTTACTCAAAAAATTGTTTTTATTCATATTATAATTACTTACATAAGGAGTGGATGTCCTGTGGGCCGTTGGAGCCCAGCACCGCCCTCTGGCTAATTATTTACTCCCCTTCATCCCTGTGTTCTTCTCCTGGTGCGGCGTAATCTTGCGCATGCGCCGTATGAACCCGACTCTGCGCCCGTGCGGTCTCCTGGCATGGCCTCATCGGACGAAGTACGCATGCGCTGGAGACCGCACGGACGAGATTACGCCGCACCAGGAGGAGAACACAGGGATGAAGGGGAGTGAATAATTAGCGGGAGGGTGGTGCTGGGCTCGACAATATGCGGCGTGGCCGGGCTCCAACGGCCCACAGGACATCCCCTTGGGCTCCTTATCTAAGTAATTATAATATGAATAAAAATGATGTGTCAGTATCTCTATACGCCTAAACCTGGTGACTGAATCCCTTTAACACTGCCCTCCATAGGGACCGTCTCATTATCTGTGACCTCCACTGTTCCTTGTCCCTTTAATAGTGACCTCACAGTACCCTGCTACCTTAACAGTGACCTCCACAGCAGCTGCCCTTTTAATTGTGGCCCCTTCCCCCTAAACAGTTACCGAGTCCACAGTTCCCTCCCCTTTAACAGTGACCTTCACAGCGGCCTGCCCCTTAACAGTAATATCCACAGTGACTGCCCCTTTAAAAGTGACCTCCACAGTGCCCACCACTTTATCAGTGACCTTCACAGCAGCCTGCCCCATTAACAGTAACATCCACAGTGAACGCCCTTTTTACAGTGACCTTCACAGCGGCCTGCCCCATTAACAGTAATATCCACAGTGAATGCCCCTTTAACAGTGACCTCGACAGTGCCCGCCCATTTAACAGTGACCTTCAAAGCAGCCTGCACCCTTAACAGTAACATCCACAGTTCCCGCCCCTTTAACAGTGACCTGCACAGCAGCCAGCCCCTTAACAGTAACATCCACAGTGAACGCCCCTTTAACAGTGACCTCCACAGCAGCTGCCCCTTTATTAGTGGGCCCTGCCCCCTTAACAGTGACCTCCACAGCGCCCTGCCCCTTTAAGGCTACACGATGACATGTCATGCGACATTTTGTCGCACCAATGTGATGCAACGATTTTTATAATGATAGGCTAAAGTGTAGTGTTGCACTGCGACTTATTGCCACATGCTGCGACACGACAGTCGCAAAAAATCCATTGAAGACGGATTTTTGTGCGACTGGCGCGTCGCAGCATGTCGCAGTGCAACACTGTAGACTATCATTATAAAAATTGTTGCGTGACATTGGTGCAAGATCAGTGTCTCGTGACACATGTAGCAGTGTAGTTGTGCCCTATGTGTTGTGCGACTTATTGTTGTCGTGTAACCCTAGCCTAAAGCTGACCTACAGCAGTGAAGAAAAATGGCTGGGTTGTTATGGAAACCTTGAGTAAAACTGTATGTATTTGTGTAAGAAGTAGGCAGCGCCAGGGCCTGTGGGAGGTGAGCACTGAATTGTGTTTCGGGGAGCTATTTACCTGAGCTCCTCAGCTGGCTGCTAATTGCCTGGCTGGGTTGTTATGGAAACCTGCAGTAAACCTGTGTGTATGTGGAGAGTATGGCAGTTGGAATTTGAAAAGAAAGACTTCCAGGCTAATATTAGCTAATGCAGGTCATTTTTGGGGAATATCTCAGGAAGTGTACGTCCCAGAAAGCTGAGAACCGGTCTAAAACCTTCCCGGACACCTGATGTACCTGTGTGCCGAATTTGGTGAACATTGGGCCAGTAGTTTGGTCGCTCATAAAGAACAGACAGACAGAAACTAATTTTTATAATATAAGAAGAAGAAGAAGACTAGCAGAATGACCCGGCTTCGCCCGGGTATATTTTGTTTATTTCATTTATTGTATGTGTGTGTCGTTAAAAGATATCGACAGTGTTGCCAATAACAGTGACCTCTATAGCACCCTGCTCCCTTAACAGTGAACCCCACATCCCCCCATAATAGTGACCTCTACAGTACCCCGCCCCTTAACAGTGAATTCCACAGCCCCCTACCCCTTAACACTGACCCTCCCACAGTGCCCCGCCTCCTTAAAATAGGACCTCCATAGCAGCCCATCCCCTTAACTTTGACTTTCACAACAGCCCGTCCCTTTAACGGTGAGTTTCACAGTACCCCACTCCCTTGACAGTGACCTCCTCAGGGGCCCGCCCCTTAACACTTCCCTCCATAGGGGACGTCTCCTTATCTGTGACCTCCACTGTTCCTTGCCCCTTTAACAGAAACCTCCACAGCACCCGTCCCTTTAACAGTGACTTCCACAGTAACCTCTACAGTACCCCATTCCCCACAGTACCCTGCCCCCTTAACAGTGACCTCCACTGCAGGTGCTCCTGTAATAGTGGCCCCTGCCCCCTTAACAGTGACCTCCACTCTGCCCCTTGAAGACATTTTGGCGCACAACAATTTTTATAATGATAGACTATAGTGTCGCACTTCGACTTATTACGACATGCTGTGACTGTGACACGACAGTCGCAAGAAATCCATTCAAGATGGATTTTTGTGCGACTGTTGCATCGCAGTCGCAGCATGTCGCAGTGGAATACTATAGATTATCATTATAAAAATTGTTGCGCGACATTGGTGCGACATCAATGTCGCGTGACACATGTAGCAGTGTAGTTGTGCCCTATGTGTTGTGCGACTTATTGTTGTCATGTAACCCAAGACTAAAGAAGACCTACAGCAGTGAAGGAAAAATGGCTAGGTTGTTATGGAGACCTGGAGTATGTGCATGTAACCGTGTGTAAAAAGCAGGCTGCGCCGGGGCCGGTGGGAGGTAAGCAATGAATTGTGTTTTGGGGGGCTATTTAACAGAGCTCCTCAGCTGGCTGCTAATTACCTGGCTGGGTTGTTATGGAAACCTGCAGTAAACCTGTGTGTATGTGGAGAATATGGCAGTTTGGATTTGAAAAGAAAGACCTCCAAGCTAATATTGGCTAATGCAGGTCATATTTTGGGAATATCTCAGGAGCGGTACGTCCTAGAGAGCTGAGACCGGGTCTAAAACCTTCCCGGACACCTGATGTACCTATGTGCCGAATTTGGTGAAGATCGGTCCAGTAGTTTGGTCGCGCATAAAGAACAGACAGACAGACAGAAAATCATTTTTATAATATAAGGAGACTAGCAGAAAGACCCAGCTTCACACAGGTATATTTTGCCTATTTGCCATTAAATGTTTGTGTGTGTCGTTAAAAGATATCGACAGTATCCCCCATAACAGTGACCTCTACAGTACCATGCCCCCTTAACAGTGAACTCCACAGCCCCCTACCCCTTAACACTGTCCCCCTACAGTACCCCGCCTCCTTAAAATGGGACCTCCACAGCATCCCGCCCCTTTAACAGTGAGTTTCACAACTCTCCACTCCCTTATCAGAGACCTCCACAACACCCATCTTTTTAAGAGTGACTGCCACAGTACCCCGCTCCCTTAACAGTGACCTCCACAGCAGCTGCCCCTTTAATAGTGGCCCCTGCCCCTTAACAGTGACCTCCACAGTGTCCGCCCCTTTAACAGTGACCTCCACAGCGGCCTGCGCCTTTAACAGTAACATCCACAGTGAGCACCCCTTTAACAGTGACCTCCACAGTGCCTGCCCTTTTAACAGTGACCTCTACAGCAGCTTCCCCTTTAATAGTGACCCCTGCCCCCTTAACAGTGACCTCACAGCAGCTGCCCCTTTAATTGTGGCCCCTGCCCCTTAACAGTGACCTCAACAGCACCTGCCCCTTTAAGAGTGGACTCTGCCCCCTTAACATCGCCCTGCCCCTTTAAGGCTAGGGCTAAACGACTACATGTTTTGCATGTCATTTTGTCGCACCAATGTAGCGCAACAATTTTTATAATGATAGGCTATGGTGTCGCACTGCGACATGCTGCAACTGCAATGCGACAGTCACAAAAAATCTATCCAAAATGGATTTTTCTGCGACTGTCACATAGCAGTTGCAACTTTTTGCATGTCGCAGTGCAACATCATAGACTAATTGTGTCATTGTGTAACCCTAACCTAAGGCTGACCTACAACAGTAAAGAAAAATGGCTGGGTTGTTATGGAAACCTAGAGTAAAACTGTATGCATGTGGCCATGTGTAACAAGCAGGCAGCGCCATGGCTTGTGGGAGTTAAGCACTGAATTGCGTTTCGGGGAGCTATTTACCTGAGCTCCTCAGCTGGCTGCTAATTACCTCTCATTACCAGCCTGGTTACTACACAGAGTGAAAACATATTTCACACCTCTTTCTTGTTCGCACCCAGCTTCCTCCCCCCTGCCACTTTAAAGCTGACCTACAGCAGTTAAGAAAAATGGCTGGGCTGTTATGGAAACCTGCAGTAAAATTGTGTGTATGTAGAGACTAAAGGTCTGCAAGCTTCTATTGGCTGATAAGGGACATGTGACAGTGTGTATGGCAGCTGGGATTTGAAGAGAAAGACTTCCAGGCTTATATTGGCTAATGCAGGTAATTTTTTGGTAATATCTCAGGAACGGTAAGTCCTAGAGAGTTGAGACCCGGTCTAAAACCTTCCCGAACACCTGATGTATGTGTGTGCCAAATTTGGTGCAGATCTGTCAAGTCGTTTGATCACGCATAAAGAACAGGCAGACAGAAATTAATTTTTATATATATGAGACTAGCAGTAGGACCCGGCTTCGCACGGGTATATTTTATCTATTTCATTTAATGTTTGTGTGTGTCGTTTGACCTCTACATCACCCTGCCCCCTTAACAGTGAACTCCACAGCTCCCCACCCCTAAATACTCACCACCCCACAGTGCCCCGCCTCCTTAAAATTGGACCTCCACAGCAGCCCATCCCCTTAACTTTGCCCTTCAAAGCAGCCCGCCCCTTTAACAGTGAGTTTCACAGCACCCCACTCCCTTGACAGTGACCTCATCAGGGGCTCACCCCCTTAACAGTGACCTCTACAGCACCCTGCCCCTTAACACTGACCTCCATAGGGGACTGTCCCCTTATCTATGACCTCCACTGTTCCCTGGCCTCTTAACAGAGACCTCCACAGCACCCATCCCTTTATCAGTGACTGCCATAGTACCCCGTTCTCTTAACAGTGACCTCCATGGTTCCCTACTCCTTTAACAGTGACCTCACAGTACCCTGCTGCATTAACAGTGACCTCCACAGCAGCTGCCCCTTTAATAGTGTTAATAGTGGCCCCTGCCCCCTTGACAGTGACCTCCACAGCAGCTTGCCCTTTAAGGCTAGGGCTACATGACGACATGTGCAGCGCAACATTTTGTCGCACAAATGTCGCGCAACAATTTTTATAATGATAGGCTATGGTGTCGCACTGCGACATGCTGCAACTGCGACCAAGATGGATTTTTCTGCGACTGTCATGTTGCAGTCGCAGCATATTGCATGTCACAGTGCAACATTATAGACTATCATTATAAAAATTGTTGCTCGACATTGATGCGACATCACTGTTGCGTGACACATGTTGTCGTGTAGCCCCAGCCTAAAGTTGACCTACAGCAGTGAAGAAAACTGGCTGGGTTGTTAAGGAAACCTTGAGTAAATCTGTATGTATGTTACCATGTGTAAGAATCAGGCAGCGCCAAGTCCTGTGGGAGGTAAGCACTAAATTGAGTTTCGGTTAGCTATTTAACTGAGCTCCTCAGCTGGCTGATAATTACCTCTCTTCATCAGCCTGGTTACTGCACAGAGCAAAAACCTATTTCCTAAGGCCCCTTTCACACGAGCGAGATTTCCGCGCGGGTGCAATGCGTGATGCGAACACATTGCACCCCACTGAATTCTGACCCATTCATTTCAATGGGTCTTTTCACATGGGCAAATTTTTTCATGCATCAGTACGCCTTTGCGTGAAAATCACAGCATGTTTTTCACGCAGCCCTGGCCCCATTGAAGTGAATGGGTCTGCGTGAAATGGTTGCTTAGAGATGTTGTTTGTAAACATTCAGTTTTTTATCACGCGCGTGCGAAATGCATCCATACGTGAAAAAAACTGAATGAACGTACGCAATCGCAGTCAAAATTGACTGCGATTGCATACGGATTGGTGCGAGTTTTCCGGAACGCACCCTAAACGCATCCGGACTGAATCTGTGACGCTCGTGTAAAAGGGGCCTAAGTCTTTCTTGTTCTCACCCAGTTTCCTTTGCCCTGCCCCTGTAAAGCTGACTTACAGCAGTGAAGAAAAATGGCTGGGTTGTTATGGAAACCTGCATTAAAACTGAGTGTATGTGGAGAGTAAGGACCTGCGAATTTCTATTGGCTGATAAGGGACATGTGACCGTTCATATGGCAGTTGGAATATGAAAAAAAAATACTTACAGGCTAATATTGGTTAATGCAGGTAATTTGTTGGGAATATCTCAGGAACGGTAAGTCCTAGAGAGCTGAGACCTGGTCTAAAACCTTCCTGGACACCTGATGTACTGGTGTGCCAAATTTGATGAAGATTGGTCCAGTCGTTTGGTCGCGCATAAAGAACAGACAGACAGACAGAAACTCATTTTTATAATATAAGAGATGTTGCACATTAGCAGTTATATTAGCGTTATAAATTATGGAAATTAATTACGGACTTCTTCTCACCAGGATCTAGTAATTGGAATAGCTTCTGGCGGCATAGCAGTATATAGAAAACAGATTTGCACCAGCTTCTATCCATGGTAAAGCCAAACTCATTTTTCCATTACTATATATGCATTTCTGATAGGAAATTTGCTGTTTTAATGTTACATTTAGAGATGAACGAATTTCATTTTAAAAATTCTTTTCCGCATCATTTAGTGGTAAAAGCAGAATTGCGTTATGGATTCCGTTACCTCAGACCATAACGCAATTCTATGATGAAAAGCATTCCGTCATAATAGAAGTGTATGGGCTGCATAGCAGATCCGTCCGGTCTCCATTATGCAGGAGAGGGCTCCAGGTCCATGGTAACAGAATCCATAACGCAATTCTGCTTTTACCACTAATCGAAGCGGAAACAAATTTCTAAATATGAAATTCGCTCATCTCTAGTTACACTCATATTTTAGTTTCCATTGGCTAAGGTGTTTTCTATGCAGTTTTGTAATTTTTTAGCATACTGGTTTCAACTTTATTAATTTGATTATAAGATGATCTAGATCAGACATTTTATAATGTATATGCCTGCAGTGTGTTAAATATCATTTTCCTAAAATCTAATAAAGTAAGAGTGTGATTCATAACTTTATGACAATTTGTTAAAAATGTTGACATTTGCAGGATGGCACAGTGGTTTTATGATGTACTTTTTTCAAGTTTCACCAGAGTTTTCAGAAAACTTTTGATGTTTTTTATGTCATAGAGACATATCAAACGTTTTGATTAGAGATGAACGAATTTCTCAAAAACTCTATTTGACTGGTTCATCGAATTTTCCAAAAAGTTTCAAGTTCATCCAATTTTTTTGTGACGAATTGTGTTAAACAGCTATTTTCTGGGCTGCTGAGAGCCTGCATAGTAATGTAGAACACTGTGCATTGAAGAAACATGCATAGGAAGCCCGCTGTGCTTGTGAAACAGTACTGTGAGTCAGTATGACACGTAGATGATAGGCATTACTGTTAGAATCACTTCACACTTCCCTTATTTGGTCAGTAACGGGGGCAAAACTGACCAAATAACACCGTGTGAACTCAGCCTTACAGGTAAGTGTCAAGAAGAAGTGCAGTCCTTTTACACTGTTGTCAGCTGATTCCACCTAGATTTCCACAGAACCTGTTCTGTTACACGCTGAAACAAGTAATGCCACCATGACTGAGTAGTGAGGTGGCAACAGCATGAGGAGTCAACACAGTGGCTCAGTCACAGAGTGGTGAGGTTGGGAATCACATGAGGAATCGCATGAGTCGTCAACAAAGTGGCCCAGTCACAGAGTGGTGAAGTGGGAATCGTATGCACAATCGCATGAGGAATCACATGAGCCGTCAACACAGTGGCCCAGTCACAGAGTGGTGAGGTGGGAATCATATAAGGAATCGCATAAGGAATCTCATGTGTTGTCAACACAATGGCCCAGTCACAGAGTGGTGAGGTGGGTATAACATGAGGAATCACATGAGTCGTCAATATAGTGGTCCAGTCACAGAGTGGTGAGGGGGGGAATTGCATGAGGAATCGCATTAGTCATCAACATAGTGGCCCAGTCACAGAGTGGTGAGGATGGGAATCGTATAAGGATTCGCATGAGTCATCGCATGAGTCGTCAACACACTGGCCCAGTCACAGAGTGGTGAGGTGGTAATTGCATGAGGAATCGCATGAGGAATCGCAGTGGTCGTCAATGCAGTGGCCCAGTTATAGTTGGCCCATGCTGATCGTCTTCGGCTTGTTGAAAAATTCCCACACCGCCAAGTATGGCAACACCATGGTCTAGTCACAGAATGGTGAGCGTGGGAATCGCACGAGGAATTGTATGAGTTGTCAACACAGTGGCCCAGTCACAGAATGGCGAGGTGTGAGCAGCATGAGAAGACCACAGAGTGGCCCAGTGAAAGAGTGGTGAGGTGGCAGCAACATGAGCCACAGAGTTGTTCAGTGAAAGAGTGGTGAGGTGACAGCAGTATGAGGAGACCACAGAGTGGTGACGTTGCAGCAGCATGAGGAGACCACAGAGTGATGAGGTGGCAGCAGCATGAGGAGACTACAGAGTGGCCTAGTCACAGAGTGGTGAGGGTGGGAATCGCATGAGATATTGCATGAGGAATAACATGTGTTGTCAACACAGTGCCCAGTCACAGAGTTGTGAGGGTAGGAATCACATGAGTCGTCTACACAGTGGCCTAGTCACAGAGTGGGGATGGTTAGAACTGCATGAGGAATCACATGAGGTATTGCATTAGTCATCAACACAGTGGCCTAGTCATAGAGTGGGCTATGCTGATTGTCCTCAGGCGGCTTCTTGAAAAATTCCCACACCGCCAAGTATGGCAACACATTGGCCTAGTCACAGAGTGGTGAGGGTGGGAATCACATGAGGAATTACATGAGTCGTCAACACAGTAGCCCAGTCACAGAGTGGTGAGGTGACAGCAGCATGAGGAGACCACATAGTGGTGAGGTGGAAGAAGTATGAGGAGATCACAGTGGCCTAGTGACAGAGTGGTGAGGTGGCAGCAGCATGAGGAGATGACAAAGTGGCCCAGTCACAGAGTGGTGAGGTGGCAGCAGCATTAGGAGACCACAGAGTGGTGAGGTAGCAGCAGCATGAGGAGACCACAGAGTGGCCCAGTGACAGAGTGGTGAGGTGGCAGCAGCATGATGAGACCACAGAGTAGCCCAGTGACAGAGTGGAGAGGTGGCAGCAGCATGAGGAGACCACAAAGTGGCCCAGTGACATAGTGGGGAGGTGGGGGCATAAACAGTACCAGCTGAAGATGGTGGGTGGCAGTAAGAGCACCTGGCAGCAGGTGTGTGGCATCAGGCAGGTGGCATCATCAGAATAGTATCTGAAGCAGGTAGCCAGAAGAAACAGGTCTCTTTTGACAAAGTTTGGCTGTGGCACCATGGATGATCTAGTCTGATGCATCAGGCACTGGTGTGTGAAAATCCTGGCTGATCCACGCCTGATTCATCTTTACCAAGGTCAGTTTCTCCACATTTTGGGTGGACAGGCAAGTTCTCCTTGGGGCAACTATGGCCCCTGCCACACTAAACACCCGCTCTGATGCCACACTACTGGCTGGGCAGGAAAGCTTGTCCAGTGCAATCTCGGCCAGTTGCAGTCACAAATCGAATTTTGCTACCCAGTAGTCCAGGGGATCTTCAATGTCGGGTGGCAGGGTTCAGTCCAAGTATGCCACAACATGCTTGTTCAGGTTTTGCTCCATGTCTAGCTGCTGCTGCTGGTGAGTAGTTTCTTCACTAGGTGTGTGAACTGCTCATCAACAACTCTAGACTTAAGTTGCTGCTAATGGAGCTGGTCCTGCTCCTGCCCCCCCCAGCAGCCATGGCAGTGGAACATGAGCGCAGAGGGCCCCCCGGTCAGACTTGCGTGAGGATGGGTGATGGCGCAGCGTCCAACTGACTACATAGGATGTCTCGATAGTAGTTCAGTTTGCCCTCCCTCTCATCGGGTGGAAAAAAGGCCCCCATTTTGGACTGGTAGCAAGGGTCTTACATGGTGGAGAGTCAGTAGTCATCTCTCTGCCGAATTGTGACAATTTGGCTGTCACTACGCAAACAACTGAGCATTAATCAGGCCATTTGCACAACTGACCCGGAGGGACTCCCTGTCTTCCTCGTCGCCCTGTAGCTCCCCCATCCCCCCCCGCTCCTGCTTCTCCTCTCCTGTCACCTGTGTAGAAAAACCACCCATTTCTCTACACATTGCTTGTACTTGAATGTCCTCCTCCTCCTCTAGTTCAGCCCCCATGGGGCTCATGTGGCCATGACATGTAGTCGCCACGTCTCCTGTCCCCTGGCCGGCCAGATTTAGGCGGACATTGTCACAGAACCAACAGCGTGAGAACGTGGAGGCGGCAGCAGCGTCACCTGGCCAAGTTACTGGTATGGCTGGGCAGGAACCACATTTACCTAGTGGGCCATAAACGACATATATTGTCCTTGACCGTAGTTTCTGTTCAACATAGGTGTGCAGGGCTGGTAATGCCTTTTTGGCAAAGAAATGACAGCTTGGGAAAGGGAAGGACTGTAGCACCAGCAATTTGGCCAGGAGCACGTTCAGCTTCTACGCCATTGGATGAGTGCACACATACTGTTGTCTCTTGGCAAACTCTTCGGGATCGATTGCTAATGGAATGACTGATGAGGAGTAGAAGGATGAAGAGCAAGAGTATCAGGACCAGTAGATGATGGAAAGGACAGTTCCCCTGGATCAACTTGTAGGAAAACAGGCTGAACTGGATGGACAGATGTCTTTTTTCGGCCTTACAAACTATGTTACTATGTTACAGTCCAGTGAACAACTATGTTACTATGTTACAGCTTTCTTTTGCTGAGGTGGTGGAGCCTTGACTTGCGGAAAAGGGGTGCGGACCACTGGGTGGCTGCGGTTGCTGCGGCAGGCTGGACCACTACATTAGCACCACAGTTCTCCCAGGCCACTTTATGGTGATACTGCATGTGTTGATGCAGGGCTGTGGTGCCAACATTCGGCAAATGGCCATGTTTACCTCCCCCGGCGGCTTGACAAAAAACTGCCAGACCGCCAAGTATGGTATTTTGCCCCCAACACTCCACATTGAATGCCTTCTACCACTGCCTCTGTGAACCCCTGCAACCATGCTTTCTGGGCAGATTGCCCACTTCGCAGGAGCCTGTCTACCCCGGGCACATTGGGCTCCCGACCTCCCATTGCTGCCACCCTGTTGACTCACGGCCACACTACCACCTTGGTGGCTGAGCTGCTGCCTCATGCGCAAGCTGCCACCCTCTTCTCCTGATGATAATGAAGCCCTTTCTTTCACCTGGCCCCTAAGCGCGATCGGCTACATCATCATCATCCACTACTGTCTGCACGTCATTGATGTCCCCCTCAACGGTCCCAGGGTCAGGAGTCTGACCGCTCGCAACAATAGCTCCCACACGACTCTCATCATCACTACTTGCCCACCTACCAGAGGAAGCGGCAGATGTCTCCTCCAGATCTTGACTGGGCAGTAACTGCTGACTATCCTCTACTAGGTCGTCCCTGCTGAAAAGTGGAGCCGAGCCATACGGCATATAATACTTCTTGCACTGAGGGAACAGAAAATGACAGAGGCAGGTCGAGACAGTTGGGGGCACAGAGCCAGCTCCCGGGCCTTGCCAACTAATCGTCGTGTCAGAGGTACCCACCAACTTTTTGCTGGGGGTGTCTGATGTCACTTGCAACAAAGTCGAAGACCGAGTCAACCATTCAAGTGCCGCTGGGTTGCTGGTCAAAACACGACCACTAGATGACATTGGGAACTCAGGCCTCTCGCTGCGACTCCTGCTGTCACCCCTTCTTCTGCTCCTACTTGTGCCTGCACCAGAAACATGTTTCTCACTGCCTGAACCCTTTTAAGGGCCTGTAACTTGTCTGTCTGACATATTGTAAAATAAAAGAATTAAATTAAAAGTAAATTAATACACCCCAAAAATGTCTATAAAACAATGTACGTTCACCGCAAAACGGCTAATAACACACACTTTTTTCTTATTAATACACCTCAGAAATGTCTATGAAACAATGTACGTTCACCGCAAAATGGCTAATAACACGCCTTTTTATTCTTATTAACACACCACAAAAATGTCTATAAAGCAATGTATGTTCATCGCTTAACGGCTAATAACGCACACTTTTTTCTAATGAATACACCACAAGAATTTGTATAAAGCAATATACGCTCATCACTGAACAGCTAATTAGACATACAATTTTTTCTTAATACACCTCAAAAATGTCTATAAAACAATGTACTTCACCGTTGAACGGCTAATTAGATGTACTTTTTTCTCTTAATACACCACAAAAATGTCTGTAAAGAAATGTACGTTCACCAGAAAACAGCTAATAAGGGCTTGTTCACACATCAGTTATTTGATCAGTTATTTCCATCAGTTATTGTCAGCCAAAACCAGGAGTGGACACTAAACAGAGATCAGGTGTAATGAAAACATCTGCACCTGTTCTGTGTTTTTGACCCGCACCTGGTTTTGGCTCACAATAACTGATGGAAATAACTGATCAAATAACTGACGTGTGAACAAGGCCTAAGACGTATGTATAGTTCCTATTAATATACCCATTAAATGGCTGTATCACACAGAACTTGCCCCCCAATAACAAGTAAGATTTGCTGGAATTACTGAGCTATCATGTAGTGCAAATCTAAAAGCAGCATTATAACAGCAATTTGGATCCCCAGTTAGTGCAGAAAAGTGTAATCGAATCGCTCCTATTACCCAGGCTGTACACTCTCCTATTGCACTCTGTTCTCCTTTTATAGTGTAGATAATGCCTCTCTATACTTTGCCTACACCTTGAATGATCTTTCCCTGAAAATGTAAATCTTTTTTTCAGCACAATAAAGTCTTTCCTAATACTGTCCCTAGGCCTTTCACATCTCTCCCTGCACTAAGCACACTGAAAATGGCAGCATCCAAGATAGCTGAGGCTATTTATAGGGCTTTGACATCACAGGGTCTGGCTGGCTGCTGATTGGCTGCATGCATGGCATTGTGGGTGATCCCTCGTACCCAAAGTTCTTTGCTCCATGTTCTAACATGGGCATCAGCCATTTTAGGAAAAAATGTGATTCGTACCAATGAAGTGTGAGGAAATTCGACTTTGGTGCAAATAGAATTTTTCCTGAAATTCGGATCGAATTCCACTTTGTCAACTTCGATTTGCTCATCTCTAGTTTTGATCTTGGGGGTCTGAGTGCTGGGGTCTTAGCACTTGGAGCCTCACCGATCAAAGCTTTTGATATTTCTCTGACATATCAAAAGTTTTCGATAAACTCAGTGGGGGAGGTTTATCAAACTGGTGTAAAGTAGAACTGCCTTAGTTGCCCTTAGCAACCAATCAAATTCCAACTTTCATTTCTCACAGCTTCTTTAGAAAATGAAAGGTGGAAGCTAATTGGTTGCTACCGACAACTAAGCCAGTACTACTTTGCACCAGTTTGGTAAATCTCCCCCAGTGACCCTTTAAATTGGTTGTCCAGTGACTTTTAGGTGATGCCTGCAGCCTGCCTCTACTATTAAAAGGTTCATACTTATAGTACCTTGCTTCGCACAACTCTAGTCCTGTGTGTTGGCTCGAATGTGTCTATCCTTCCGGTCCCCAGCTTGGTGACTGTATCTGCTGCAACTAGTGACTGGCTTCAGCTGTGATGTATTCACATCATCCGGCTGCGGACATCCCTTACAAATTATTCTAAAAAAAAAAATTCACAGATTTCTAATTGGTGGATCTACAGTGGCTTGCAAAAGTATTCGGCCCCCTGGAACTTTTCAACCTTTTGCCACATTTCAGGCTTCAAACAAAAAGATATACCATTTTAAATTTTTGGTGAAGAATCAACAACAAGTGGGTCACAATTGTAAAGTGGAACAAAATTTATTGGATCATTTAAACTTTTTTTGTAATAATAAAACTGAAAAGTTGGGCGTGCAAAATTATTCGGCCCATTTACTTTCAGTTCAGAAAACTCACTCCAGAAGTTCATTGAGGATCTCTGAATGATCCAATGTTGTCCTAAATGACTGATAAAGATAAATAGAATCCACCTGTGTGTAATCAAGTCTCCGTATAAAGGCACCTGCTCTGTGATAGTCTGAGGGTTCTGTTTAAAGCACAGAGAGCATCATGAAGACCAAGGAACACACCAGGCAGGTCCGTGATACTGTTGTGGAGAAGTTTAAAGCTGGATTTGGATACCAAAAGATTTCCCAAGCTTTGAACATCCCAAGGAGCACTGTGCAAGCGATCATATTGAAATGGAAGGAGTATCAGACCACTGCAAATCTACCAAGACCCGGCCGTCCCTCTAAACTTTCATCTCAAACAAGGAGAAGACTGATCAGAGATGCAGCCAAGAGGCCCATGATCACTCTGGATGAGCTGCAGAGATCTACAGCTGTGGTGGGAGAGTCTGTCCATAGGACAACAATCAGTCGAACACTTCACAAATCTGGCCTTTATGGAAGAGTGGCAAGAAGAAAGCCATTTCTCAAAGATATCCATAAAAAGTCTCGTTTACAGTTTGCCAGAAGCCACTTGGGAGACACACCAAACATGTAGAAGAAGGTGTTCTGGTCAGATGAAACCAAAATCGAACTTTTTGGAAATAATGCAAAACGGTATGTTTGGCATAAAAGCAACACAGCTAATCACCCTGAACACATCATCCCCACTGTCAAACATGGTGGTGGCAGCATCATGGTTTGGGCCTGCTTTTCATCAGCAGGGACAGGAAAGATGGTTAAAATTGATGGGAAGATGGATGGAGCCAAATACAGGACCATTCTGGATGAAAACCTGTTGGAGTTTGCAAAAGACCTGAGACTAGGATGGAGATTTATCTTCCAACAAGACAATGATCCCAAACATAAAGCAAAATCTACAATGGAATGGTTCAAAAATAAACGTATCTAGGTCTTAGAATGGCCAAGTCAAAGTCCAGACCTGAATCCAATTGAGAATATGTGGAAAGAGCTGAAAACTGCTGTTCACAAACGCTCTCTATCCAACCTCAAAGAGCTCAATCTGTTTTGCAAGGAAGAATGGGCAAGAATTTCAGTCTCTAGATGTGCAAAACTGATAGAGACATACCCCAAGCGACTTGCAGCTGTAATCGCAGCAAAAGGTGGCACAACAAAGTATTAATGCAAGGGGGCCGAATAATTTTGCACGCCCCACTTTTCAGTTTTATTATTACAAAAAAAGTTTAAATGATCCAATACATTTTGTTCCACTTCACAATTGTGACCCAATTGTTGTTGATTCTTCACCAAAAAATTAAAATGTTATATCTTTTTGTTTGAAGCCTGAAATGTGGCAACAGGTTGAAAAGTTCCAGGGGGCCGAATACTTTCGCAAGGCACTGTACCTAGTTACTCAGTGATATATGACGATTTTGCAGAATAACAGGGCAATTTATTGGTCGGGACTAGAGATACCATAAGTGATCCTTTTGATTTTCTGTTTCGGTTAGCCAGATTTTTTAAAAAGTTTAGTTTGGACCCAAATTGATTCTACTCGAACCAAAGTGGCTCCAAGTGCCCTGTAAATTGGTACATAAAAACATCTAGTCTCCTAGGACATCTAGTCTCCTAGGACTGCGCTGCTGCATCTCCCCATTGCACGGATGAAAACATCCAGCATGGGGGGTCAACCAATAGCTGGCTGCGACGGGAATGAGCCTAATGAGCCTCCCTAGCGTCACTTGCGATGCTAGGGAGGCTCGTTCCCATGGAGGCCTGCTATTGGCTGATCCCTCCGATGCCGGATGTTTTCATCCGTGCAATGGGGAGATGCAGCAATGGCCGGGCCAGCATCAGAAGCAACGTGGGTGCCGGAGAGCGAGGTAAGTACAACCTGTGTGAGAGACCTGTGCATTTGGGAGAGCATTATAAGTTTTGGATAACCCATTTACGTTTTTATAAATTTTTGTCACCCTTCCCCCAGCTCTTTAACTTAATGGCAGCAAGAGAAAATCATATCAGAGTGACACTGACATACATAGCTATGGGTAAACACCTGTTCCACTAAGCTAAGAGAACTGCATGTCAGCTCTTAGCTTAGCAGAGCAGGCAGAAGCAGGAGCCCGCTCTGCTCAGCTAATGTTGGCATAGTACATGGGTACTATGGTACTATGCCAAAAGTTAGTAATCCTCCTGGGAGCACGGGCAGGAGCAGCAATATAATATAACTCCGTACACAGCACACCGCTGAGCAGTCAGCGGTGTACAGAGAACTGAGTTTTAAGCGCACAGTGAATGTTGCACTTTAGGCAGGTAGTGCAGTAAAAATAGAAAATTATTTAATATAGTATATTATAGATACTTAGATAGTTGTATTCGGACATTAGGGCGAATATATTAAAAGTTTATGTCAAGGTTTATTTTCTCTTTAATCTATGATCTACTAGTACACCCAAATCTTTTTCTACAAGTAACTTTCCCAGTGTTACATCTCGTAGGACATATGATGCACAGAGATTATTACTACCCAGATGTATAGCTTTACATTTATCCACATTTAACTTCATTTGCCAAGTTGATGCCAAATCACTCACAGTGTCCAAGTCAGCTTAGTAGTTTTTGGACATCTTCCATAGACTGCACAGTACTACATACAGTAGCTTAGTTTCATCTGCAGAAATAGAAACAGTGCTATTAATTCCATTCTCAATATCATTAATAAATAAATTAAAGGGGTTATCCCATGACTAATGTAAAAAAATAAAATCGGACATTTTATATACATGACAATCTCTTTCTAACAAAGCTAAAACCAGCCGTGTACCTCCCCATTCATTGTTCTGCTACATTTATAAGAAGCTGGCAGCTCAAGGAGAGTGTCTTTTCTGGTGCAGCTAAGGGGACGCTGATGTCTATCATAACTCAAGAGGTAGTAGAAGGATGAAACTGAGCATGTGCTGCCATCTCAGTAAGCAAGACAAGGAAAAAATAACAAACATGTGGCGCTATGCAATTATATTTTATTGATTAACTCAGTGGTTACGCTATTTTTTTAATTACATGCAATTACAAAAGTATTCAGATCCAAGTGCTGGTTTGAAAACTGTAGAATATTTTTCGTGGGACAACCCCTTTAAATAACAGAGGACCCAGCATTGAACCTTGGGGTACACCACTTATAACCCAGGAGGATTCTGAATAGGAACACTTGACCACGACTCTCTGGACACAGTCCTTCAGCCAGTTTTCAATCCAATTACAAACTATTTTCCAATGCTATAGACCATATTTTACCTATTAAACATCTATGAGAGACAGTTTCAAATTTATTTTCAAAATCCAGAAACACTATATCCACAGCCTCCCCTCTGTCCAGACTTCTACTCACCTCCTCCTAAAAACAAATCAGGTTAGTCTGACAACTCCTGTATGTAGTACCCTTTTGCTACTAGCGCCATACATGTACAGCACTGGAGCCATGTGAGAACATGACGCCCGCTCGCACGTGCAGTGGGCGTCATGACCGGCAAGTCTCTGCTGTTTCAAACAGCAGAGACCTGTGGCTACTTACCGCAATTGGCAATAATGCTGATCGTGGAAACTAAAGGCATTAGAGGTCGTGATCACGGCATCTAATAACGCGCGCTTCTGGGTTTCCTACAGATGCCCCGTGTGGCCAATCAGGACATCTGCAATTATTCTGAACGCTGTAAGCCTCGCTGATGAGGCTCACAGCGTTCATGCTGCAATTCTTATTTTGGCCACTAGATGGCAGGCTAGGATAAGAAATGAGCAAACCTGACATTAAATTGCATGTTAAAAATCCCTGATAGTTCAAAATTAAAAATTAAAAAATATGTGTATAAGTTCATATATGATGCTTAAAATAATCACAAGAAATAAAAAAGTTAAAAAATATATAAAAAATATAAAAGTTTAAATCACCCTCTTTCCGTATAATTAAAAAATAAATATCTAAATAACAATAAATATAAACATCATGGGTATCACCGCGACCGAAAATGCCCATACTTTTAAAATATATATTTTTTTAAATTTATACGAATTTATGAATTGCGTAACGGAAAAAAGGGTCAAAATGGCAGATTTGCCTTTTTTTCATTACTTTTCTTACCCCAAAAAAAATGTAATAAAATGTGATCAAAAAGTCACGCACACTCCAAAATGGTATCAATAAAAACTATGGATTGTCTCGAAAAAATTGAGCCCCTAAACAGCTCAGTGGATGTAACTATAAAAAAGTTATGGGGGTTAGAATATGACAATGTAAGAAAAATTTTTTTTTTCCAAAGTCTAAATTTATTTTTACACTATTTAAACATAACAAACCTATACATATGGGGTATCGTTGTAATCATACTGACCCAGAGAATGAAGGGTATGGGTCAGTTTTGCCGCAATCGGAACACCGTGGGAACAAAACCCGTAAAACGGTGGAGGAATTGTGTTTTTTTTTCCAATTCCACCCCATTTGGAATTTTTTTTACTACTTCCCACTACATTTTATGCCATAATTAATGATGGCATTCGAAAGTACAACTTGTCCCACAAAAATTAAGTCCTCATACAGCTATGTGAACGAAAATATAAAAAGTTATGGCTCACGGAAAATGAGGTAGAAAAATGAAAACGCAAAACCGAAAAAACCTCCGGTATCCAAAGGGTTAAAGGGCTAGTGTCACTTCAGAAGGTGGCATTTATCATGTAAACAATGTCAGTTCAACACACTTACTATTATTTTGTAATTGTCCAAATTTCTTTTGCTGACTCATTCATTTTGCCATCTCATTATACACTTCTCATTTCTATGGCTACGACCATCCTGTAATCCAGCAGTGGTGGACATGCTTGCTTAGTGTAGGAAAGTGCACAGGCCTCTCTGGTGACTGGGACAGCGGGAATGCGCATAGACCAGAACTTTTTCCTATTGTGTGTAAGCACGTTCACTTCTGCTGGATTGCAGGGTGGTCGTAAGCCATGGAAACAAGAAGTGTTTAATGCTTGGAAAAATGAATCAAGTCAGCAAAGGAAGCAATATGGACACTCACAATACATTAGTAAGTGCCTTGTATTAACTTTGCTTACATGATAAATGCCACTTGCTGAAGTGAGAAAACCTTTTTAGGAGTCCTTCAAACTTACTGCTGTATAATTACATGTGGAGGACCTTTATCCCTTTTTGAATATTGGCACCACATTTATCACGACCGGTTTTAGACAAAATGTGGCCCTGGGCAAAATCAAAAGTGGGGCCCCAAATATTCTAATAATGTACTAACAACACATTTATGTTCTGTCGATTCCGGCCTCCCTCACAGATTTACATCCCATAATGCCCCTCACACAGATCTTCACCCTCATGGCCCCAGAATACGCCACATTGCCCCCTCCCCTCACAGCAGTGAGTTCCCCTCACTCACGGCATCTGAGAGTGTTAAAAACCGCAAGCATGGGATTCCTCTTCAGGCGGCTTTCCTGCTGCGGAGATTGGGGAAAGTACCCTGTTCTATAAATAAGCCACAGTCTGTACTAGGCTTCCAGGTTTATTGTTAGTTTTTCCCAGTTCAGGCCACTAGATGGCAGCACTGAACTGTGATATAGTGATTTCTATACAGACTAATAGAGCAATTTACTGATGATTGTAAGTTGTGGTCCACTTGGGGGACTTAACAAAAAGTAAAAAAAAAAAAAAAAAAAAAAAAAAGTTTTTAAAATACCTTAAAAATTAAAATCACCCCCTTCCCCAAAATAAAAAAAACACAAAATAAAAATAGCATTATGGGTATCGCCGCATGTGAAAACGTGAAATTCGCATTTTTTTCATCACTTTATCCCCCAAGAAAATTTTATAAAAAGTGATCGTCATACACACCCCAAAATGGTACAGTCAAAAATGACAGATCGCCCCGCAAAAAATGAGCCCCCACACATCTCCATAGAAATAACTATTAAAAAGTTATGAGTGTCAGAATATCGCGATAATTTTTTACGAAATGAGTCCTAATGAGGGGGTGCTGCTAGGGCTACCACCTTTCCCAACAAAAAATACTGGTTTCACAAGTTAAAAAGGTTGGTGTGGGTTAATACGGTTATGTTATTTAGTCATATTTTACATTTTGCGCCATTTTTTTCACAATAAAAGCAAACATTACACTGTTGGGGATACCCTGTGTATTTAAGTTTTATCTGGCCTCTCTTTTTAAAGCATTTCTGTGGGGATTTGAACTCTCAACCTTCTACATTAAAGGCAAGAACATTAACCACTGGGCTATAGAGCTCAATGTTAGGTCATATCTGAAAAACTTCATAGAGGTTTCTCTTGTATTGAAAACCTTATAGAAGTGTCTATGGTATTATACAAGAGAAACTTCTATGAGGTTTTTCATCACTGACTTAACACTGAGCTCTCTATGGCCCAGTGGTTAAGTTGCTTGCCTTTAATGTAGACGGTTGTGAGTTCAAATCCCCAAAGAAACTTTTCAAAAATAGACTTGTATACACAGGGTGTGACCATGGGAATACCTCTTTCATGTTGATAACCCTAAGGCTACTTTCACACTAGCATTTTAAAATTCCGGTATTGAGTTCCGTCATAGGGGCTCAATACCGGAATAAAACGCTTCAGTTTTGTCCCCATTCATTGTCAATGGGGACAAAACTGAACTGAAGACAACGGAATTCTCCTGAAAGCATTCCGTTCCGTCTTCAGACCGGAGAACAAACCGCAGCATGCTGCGGTTTGCTCTCCGGTCCAGGCATCCGCACCAAGACGGATCCGGAATGACCCCCAATGCAAGTCAATGGGGGTGGATCCGTCTGGTGTGACCACAATGGTAACCGGATCCGCCCTCCATTGACTTTCAATGGAGTTCAGGATCCGGCTACACATAGACACATACAGACATAGACATACACATAAACATAAACATACACAGATATATACACATACAAATACACATACATACTTACATGCTCCCCGGCAGGTCTTCAGAGCATCGGAAGGACAGGACGGCGCGCACAGATGATGATTCCACCAGGCGCCCAGCAGAGGGCGCTGTGGGGAATCGTCACCTGTGCGAGCCGTCCTGTCCCTCCGACGCTCTGAAGACCTGCCGGGAGCATGTAAGTATGTATGTGTATTTGTCTGTGTATATGTGTGTGTATGTTTATGTGTATGTATGTACTGTGTGACATGTGTGGGGCCGGAGCGCGGTTCCGGCTCCACACATGTCACTGCGGCAGGCCTGATCCGGCAGCACCCTTCACCTGCCGGATCAGGCCTGCCACTAGTGTGAAAGTAGCCTAACTCTGTATATGGACACAGCCAGAGCAGGTACTCCTAAGCTGGGAAATTCCCCACTCTGAAGTCTGCGAACGCTGCCAATTGCCCATTTTGCCCGCCGGCCCTGACATTTACCTTGCTACTGAAGTCCTAGCTGCCATGGTAAGCTCCCTGCTCACTAAGCATAGGGCAGCAGGGAGAGTGTTAAGTCTTATTCACCCTAATAGAGCCCCATTAGGGTGAACAGGACAAGAGTTCTAGCCCCTAAGGGGGCTAATAGTTAGGAAATAAAAAGTAAAAAAAAACAAAACAATATATTAAATTTAAGGGCCTATTCACACGACCGTGTGAATGCACCCGCATCTATTCCACAATTTTGCGGATTAGATGTGGCCATATTCACTTCAATGGACAGCGTGCGAACTTGCCGTGGCTCCACAAGAAATTACAGAACATGTCCTATTCTTGTCCGCAAATTGTGGAACACACGCTGGGCGGCATCCGTGGTATTGAGGAGCGGATGCGCAATACTATGGCCGTCTGAAAGGCCCCTTAATCACCCCCTTTCCCAATTTTACATATAAAATATATTAATAAATAAACATTTTACATATCGTCACATCCGAAAAATTCAAACTATTAAAATATTTTTAAAAATCTCCTATGTTGTGAACACGTAACAGAAAAAATAAAATCCGCACAATTTGCCATTTTTTTGTCACCCTATCCCCCCAAAAAATAGGATAGGACTGGTCTATTATGGACCAGACGTTCCATCTTCTCCTCCAAGTCTTTTTTTAATTATAATTATATGTATTTAAATTTGGCGACTAAAAATTTAATTTGGTTCCTAAATTTTTCAGTTCAGGAGCCAATGGCTCCTAGGTATTTTTTTTAGTCTGGAGCACTGCTACTACTTTTACTACTACTACTAATTCTGGCTGGATAGCTGGTGCTGCTACTACCCACAGTCTGGCCCTGGGTCTTTTGTTTGGAACCTTTCTGTAGTTCAAACATTTGGCCTAATGTACAGAGTCACACAAAGTATGAAACGCTTTGCAAGTCTGTTTTCTGGAGCTTAAAGACAGAAAAGCATCCCTTTCTATAAACTCACTCAAATGGTACCCTTGTAAAACCCACGTTGTACACTTGTATTGCTATTTTCGCAATGCACACCAGTGCTTGAACTGGAGATGCCCTGTAACATATTTCAGGCTACTATTTCAGGTGTTTTTACCAAGACAATTAAAATGGTACCCTCTGGATTGTAAAACATGCAATGTAATTGTATTGCTAATCTAGAGATGCTCTGTCACAGATTTTGGACTACTATTTCAGGTGTTTTCACTCAGAGATTTAAAATGGTACACTATGGATTGAAAAATACAGGTTTGACACTTGTATTGAGATTACACTTGAAGTGTGAGGGTAGGTGGTTTAATTCCTTGGTACAGTGTGATTTATTTTCAGTTTTGCTGCAACACTTTAAAAGCAATACCGATAAGATGTAGTGAAAAAAATACCAATTGCCTTGCAGCAGCAGGTAGCGTTATTGATGTAAAATGCTTCTCCTACAATGCAACATGTTTAGCATGGATAGACTTGATGCTCTGAATACAAAATATACACTAGTTGCTCAGTAGTCAGTCCTGCAGCATGATACTAATTGTACTGGAAATAAACTGGTAATAAGAGAAACTTCAGATTTGAGGGAAAAACGGCTCAAATGGGAAAAACTGTCTTGTACGCGGCTGCTTTTAAGGATCTACAGCAGCTGCAGCTGTATTATAAAGAAGTAACTGCAGTTAGAAGGCTCACTGACCTTTCATATTCTACACAATTATTCTTCTTTCTAGAAGCTTCATTGTTACTGTACACTGCCCCTAAGATCATTTTCTGCCACAGACTGCTAAACCATTCTCTCATATTCACAGCACAATACAGAATTTTAGTCGTTCTGCAAGGGCACCTCCCTGTCTATTTCCACACTGATTGGCTCATCCAGGCAGCCTGTCAGTCTGTGAGCCAGTCAAATCCCCCCCCCCCCCCCACCTCAGGGTCATATAAGCATCATTCTTCCTCTCTTGTGCTTTTTCCTGCCGACATGTGCAGTAAAATGGTGCTACATGCTGTTTTACTGGATTTGTCGAAGCGAACCTGAAAAGCTTCAGGTTCGGATTACAGATGAATTTTTGGGAAGTTCGTAATAAACCCAGTTCTTTCATCTCTACTCAGGACTACTAAGCTAGATGACTGTTCTCTAGGTTCTAAATGACTTTTATACAATTTATGTCTATCACCATGTTTCAGAAGTGAAGGATGCCTGAATATAATATTTGTTTGTCATATCTCATCGCTTCGTAAAGAAAATAAAACACTTGATTATAAGTGATAGGATTGTCATTTTGTATTACATTTTTTTTAGGGTAAACATTTTAAAAATCTCATTCAAAAGAAAAAAGTTTTTCATCCAGCAACGTCCAAAACATGTAAGTGACTCAATTTCCTCTTGTGTACACAGAGTGCAAATTACAACTTATCAGTCATATTACTACTGTCATCTTACACCCAGGGCTGTGGAGTTGGAGTCAAAATTAGTTTTGGGTGGAGTCAGTAGAAATAACTCCAGCTTAAAAAAATATGTTATTGTGCAATTAATTTGTTAAATTTCATATAAATTTAGTAATCTTTAGAAATGTTAATCATAAATATATTTTATGTTCTATGTTCCTAAGGCCCTTATTTATCAAAAACTGTGATAAACAAGATGTTCTAGTGGTAATAGAAAATCAGTTCTCACCTCTTCTGTGTTCTCTCCTGTCCTTAGACTAGGTATTTTCAGGTGCCTGTAGCCTGCCTCTGCTATGGAAAGAATAATACTTACCTACTCCCCACCACTCTGGTACTTCATGCAGCTCCTGTGTGTCCATCTTTTGGTTTGCATCATCCCCTGCACAAGCATTGTCATCTGCTCTGCTGCAGCCAATAACTGGCTTCAGTGGTGATGTGTCTCTTGTGGATGTGTCACTGTTGAAGCCAGTCATTGGCTGCAGTGGAGCGGATGATCATGCTCATATCGGAGAGGAAGTAAGCGGTGGACCAAAAGATGGACACACTTCAGTCAGTGCGCAGGACCCAAGCTGCAGGTTGCAAGTAAGTATAAATATTTCCATAATATGAAGGATCCAAACAGAGAGATAATCTAGCAGTAGCATATAATTAAATTCTTGTAAGCTTTATTGAACCAAGATGTGCACATCATGATCACACTGTGGCATCCATACCACTAGCAATCAATCTAAACATATTGTAAACAATCTACCAACTTATAAAGGAGTTGTTCAGGCAATATATATATTGATGGCCTATCTTGAGGATAGGCCATCAATATCTGATTGGTGGGTGAGACAGCATTCCATGTGAGGCCTTTTTCCCCTTCATTACACTGCTCGTTGTCTCCTTTGCAGCGGTGGCACAGTGTAATTACAAGTACCTCGGTTCAAGTGAATGGAGTAAGTACTTACACTGTACTAATTACACTGGACTACTGAGACTCCCAAGATGACTTGCAGTGCAATGAAGAGCATATAGCGCTCACATGGAGCACCGCCTAATCAGATGGATCATGTGCTGATCAGATATTGATGACCTATCCTGAGGATAATACTCTAATATTACTCCTAACATCATTCAATTAATCAAACATAGCCAAAGTGGATTTCATCAACACATCCGAGGGCCCCTACAACACACAGTTCTCAATTGCAAAGTGACATTCAATGGGGAGTGATCAGATGTGCTGGGGAAGAACTTGGAACCAGATACATGAGGCATTATGATATCATTACCCAATGCTAAATCAATCCTGGATAAGGATGTTTACATGGTGGATGCACACGAATATTTCTGCAACCCTAGGGTTGTCTCGCTTTAGTAAGTGGCATTTATCATGTAGAGAAAGTTAATACAAGCCACTTACTAATGTATTGCAATTATCCATATTGCTTTCTTTGCTGGCTGGATTCATTTTTCTATCATATTATACACTGCTCGTATCCATGGTTACAGACCACCTTGCAATTCATCAGTGGTGGTCGTTCTTGCACACTATAGGAAAAAGTGTCAGTCTTTCTGGTAGTTGGGACCATGGGAGTACACATACTGTAAGCTGGTGATTTTTCCTATAGTGTGCAAGCACAACCACCACTGCTGGATTGCAGGGTGGTCTGTAACCATGGAAATGAGCTCTGTATAATGTGAAAATGGAAAAATGAGTCTAGCAAGCAAAGGAAGCAAAAGGGATAATAATAATACTATATTAGTAAGTGGCTTGAATTAACTTTCTCTACATGATAAATGCCACTTACTGAAGTGAGACAACCCCTTTAAGACACCAAATATCCATAGTACCCTATTCCCTTTTGAGTCTACCAAAGGATGTAGTAGTGTTCGTCAGAAGCGGAGGCTTAAAGGGGTTGTTCGAGTTATGAAAAAAAATATAGCACTGGAAATCTTATGGGCAGCAATATATAACTAAGTTAAGCAAGTTTAGGTATATATATATATATATATATATATATATATATATATATATATATATATCCTCATTTCCCTGGGTTTTTTCTGGCCTTTGTTTACATGCAATAACAACAATCTCTGCCCCGCCCCCTGCTCTGCAGAGGGAGTGTATACAAGTGCAGCCCTGAGTGACATGTCTGCCTGCTAGGATACTCAGCAGCATGTTATATGTGTAGGTCTACAAGTCCCAGCTGTACACTGCTGATACACACAGGATCTTCCACCAACCTGTTCTTGTGCAATACTCTACAGCTACGTAACATCCCTCCTTGTCTATGTTAGACCTTAGTGAGGAAAAGGGAATTTTTGTGCACAAATAGGCAAACCTCCTTGGAAAAGGTTGAAAATACCAAGTGGTACTCCAAGCCAATTCACGGTTTATGGAGCCATCTCATAGTATCGGTCGTCATATGGGTTTCCTGTATTCCAATGAACGATGGTGAAAGCTTCCTAAGAGCAAACAGTTTAGCAACATAACACACACCTCTGATATTCCAGGAAAGCACTTATACAGTCCCCAGAGTTTATAAGAAAGAATCTTCTGTACCCGTATATCCATTACAATTTTCTACCCAGAAAACAGCCGTTAAAACCCCATCACAACTGAACAAGGACATTGGACAGAGGACTCCCTCTTCCCACCCTCATCCTCCCCAGGCCAATATACAACATACAATATTTCTTTCAGCTCTCCGAGAGGTGGGGCTGTAAGTAGGCATCCACCCGAACAATATTACAAAGATTAACATAAACTGTAAAAAAATGCAGTGCCATGTGGACACCACAAGAAACAATACTCTGAGATGCATGATGAAATGCAGGCGGTTGGAAACAGTATCCCAAGTGTAAATATCGGGTTTACCGCGTCCATCCCACTTCCTCCTGAACTTTACTGGACTATTACATAAACAGAAACATCCGTTTAGAATGAATGCAACCTCCAATATAACAGACTTAAGAAAAAGTAAGTCAAAACTAGAGTCCTGGGTTATGCAACATCACGGAGCAAGCCTGCACATAAGGCAATTTGTGCATCCTCATCCTCATGTTTCAATCAAAATTGGTCTAGGGGCTCCTAGTGGTGGTGAACAGAAGGGCACCCTGTGGCCTCTCTCAATAGCAAAAAGACTCGATAGAGTGTACTTCTCAAACGTGCCAGGCCACTCCCACCAAGCTTCAGTATATTGGTTGCACTTAACGTTCTTTAAAAAATGCTTCAGTTTGTGTGTCACAGGAGCACGTGCGTTTGATAGCCTCTCAGAAGCCTCACTGCGCTTTAGAGACATGCATCAAGGTAACGTGAGCAATCTTCAGTGTCCACTTTAGAGCAGATTAACAGACCACAACATAGAAGTGATTGGATGAAGTTGCGTCTCACTCGAGATTCTACACAGATTTATTTTATTATTTACTGAAATACAATGACATCTATGCATACCATGTTCGCTGAAACATATATATGTTGTTGGTATGTCTCAATCAGGAATCCTTGATTTAACATCTGATGGACATTTCATGTAGGTGGAGTCTTGTGAATGCCAATTAGCACTTGAAGTTGATGTGTATATATTCATGGGCATAAGCCATAATAGTCAGCCATGATTAAGGACACAGTTTGTTTCCTTAACAGATCAGCGTGATTGCAATGTGCACATCTTGGTTTTAATGTTTCGTCTTCAATAAAACTTCACATTGTGTTTTCATTTGAATGTTGGCCTTGTGGTGTCCAGTGTAATGCGAGCTACAAGGGATGTTGTCTTAAAGGGGTTGTGCAAGAGTTTAGGCAAACTTCCCCATTCTGCGGGACCTTCAAAGGGAAGAAGACTTACCTGCTTCCTGGCGCCTGCTATCCTCTCCTTCTCCTGGCCTGTGATGATCCTCTGGGCTCCAGCGATGTCAATATCCAGTTTGACATTGCTACAGCCAGTCACAAGCCGTAGTGTTGTCAAGCTCCCCTTTGACTGGAAAGCAGGTAATTATTCTTCCTTTTGAAGTTCCCACAGAATGGGGAGATTGCCAACCCTCCCTCATTCTTGCACAACTGTCATTTTTTTTAATATGCTAGTTTATAAGAGCTAAGCCGGTACACCTGAATTAGTCTGTAAGTGATTGTCAAAATCAATAATTACCTTATAATAACAGTTTTCATTAATGTTCCCTATCCTTTTCAATTGGTCCCTTAACCCTTTTGCTACCAGTGCCTGCTCGCGTGTGCAGAAGGGCGCCATAGTTGGCAGGTCTCTGCTGTTTTAAACGCAGAGGCCCGCGGCTGAAGTCCATGACCAGCAATAATGCCAATCGCAAGCATTACAGTCTTTTGATGCTGTGATCAAGGATGATTATGGCATCTAAATAGTGAAAAACCCGGAAGCATGTGCAATGATCGGTAATTATTTCTAATAAGCTGTGTCTCTCTAGAGCTACAGTTCCTATGTTGGCCAGCACGAAATCAGCAATCTATGTATTTCTATATCCCTTGGGGGAGTATAGAAATACTCTATAAAAAAAAAAAAATAGTGGGCATAGTAGCTTCCTAAAGAGGCTGCAAAAAATAAAAAAATGTAAAATAATATTAAAAAATAAAACAATTTTAATCACCCCCTTTCCTTAGAATAAATAAATACATAAATAATAAAAAATATTAACATCATGCTCATCACCGTATCTGAAAACACTCATACTATTAAAATATTAAAATATTTTTTCCAGCGATTGGCATATTGGAAAAAAGTATCAAAATGGTCTATTTGCCATTTTTTCATTGTTTCTCTTACCCCAAAAAAAATGAATAAAATGTGATCAAAAAGACACACACTCCAAAATGGTATCAATAAAAACTACAGATCATCCCGCTAAAAATGAGCCCCCACACAGCTAAGTAGACATAATTGTACAAAAGTTATGTAGGTCAGAAAATAGTGATGTAAAAAAAAATGTTTTTTTCAAAGTTTTTTTTTTCTTTCATTTTTTCAGTATTTAGACATATAAAACCTGTACATATGTGTTATCATTGTAATTATACTGACCCACAGAATGAAGGGCACAGGTCAGTTTTGCCACAAAGGGACACCGTAGAGACAAAACCTGTAAAACTGTGGAGAAATTGTGGTTGTTTTCCAATTCCAACCCATTTGGAATTTCTCCGTTTCCCACTACATGGTATGTCATACTAAATGGTGACATTAGAAAATACAACTTGTTCTGGAAAAAAAAGCCCTCATATGGATATGTGAACAGAAAAATAAAAAAAGTTATGGCTCCAGGAAGACAGGGAAGAAAAATGAAAGCTCAAAAATGGAAAAGAAATCACTGGTATTCTAAACGTTAATAGATTGTTGTTAGGGCTTTTTCGTCTTCACTTCAGAGTAAACAGAAGACAGAGGGGTGGTCCTTCACACTGCATCCCTGCATTAGGCTTCAGGGTGAGGAGGCGTGTCTCTGTAATCTAATCTGAGAGAGAACTCAGAGCCACTTTAAGAAGATCCCCATAATGTAGGGTTCAAAACAGTCGTAAACTGAGTAAAAACTCAAGGAAAACAGTGGTTTGTGAAGAAACTAAAGATTGCAGTATGCATAATGCTGCAGCAGAAGTTTTTTTGAAAAAATCACATGACAGATGTGGACCATATTCAACTATACAGTCACTATGAATCTTTTCATAGCGGAGGGTCCCTGTGAAAAGTTATTTATTTCCAGACAACTCTTTTGGTAAGCATTGAATACAGCAGCTACATTTTTACGTGTTTCGCTTAGTTAGACTTCCACAATGCCGTGCATTTCCAGGATGTACATGCACTACTCACAAAAATTTAGGGATATTTGGCTTGTGGGTGAAATTTCAGGATGAACCTAAAATACACTCTAACCTTTACAGGTGAACTTAATGTGACCTTCTTTTAACTTTTCAATGCACATGTTCAGTGTTTCAGTACCTTTTGCATAACCTGCTGGCAACATTCACAACAAGTGTTTGATCCATGCATCGCCCAATAGATTTCCTGAGTTAGAATTGGTATTTAAACAGTCCTCCTTATCATGCTGTTCACAGTAGACGAGGCGGCAAATTATAATGAGGTCGTTATTATGGGGGACTTCAACTACCCAGATATAGACTGGGAAACTGAAACCTGTATATCTCATAAAGGAAACAGGTTCTTGGTAATAACCAAAGACACCTTTCCTAACTGGTTCAGGACCCGACTAAAGGGAAGGCCATACTGGACTTGGTATTAACCAATAGACATGACAGAACAACAGATGTGCAAGTTGGGGGACACCTGGGAAATATTAACTATAAAAAAATAATCTTCCAATTGTCGTTCAAATGAGTGTTTCTTCAGGGAGGAACAAAAATACCAAACTTCAAAAAGCAAAATTTAGCCAACTAAGAGAGGCCATAGGCATAACTAACTGGGACAAAGTCCTCAAAATTAAAAATACAGCCACAAAATGGGATATTTTTAAAAGCATCCTAAAATCTAATTGTGAGAAATAGATACCTTATGGGAATAAAAGGTTAAGGAATAGAGATGAGCGAACGAGCATATCGCGATACTCGAGGAAATGGCATCTTCCTCTTCCTGCATGTTAGGCGCCTTTTTCTCAGCCAATCAACATGCAGGAGAGTCTTTGGTACCCCCTAGCATCACGTGGAACCCCTACAAGTCGATAGCAGGGATTGACTGGCCAGATCAGATGACCTGGGAATATAAGAATCTGGTCCTGCGCTGCTCGCCTCAGACACCGCCAGACAGAGCTGCTGTCTGTCAGGGAGAGTGTTAGAGCCTCAATTTAGATTTTGGTTAGGCAGGAATCATCCTCAAAGAACCCAACAGCCCTTTTAAGGGCTACAAACACCTTTTTTTGGTCTCCTCCTGGCTGCTGGCTGGGACTTGTAGTGCAGCTACCACCATCTTGGCTGCACACTGTGCACAACGACTGGTGGCAGAAAGGGGACAGCACATGGTCCAAACAGACCCCAAAGAAATTGCCCAAAGTCCTCTCAGTACTCATTTTTGCTACTGCTGTACCTTGGCTTGCTGGGATCTGTAGTGCAGTCTAGGGAATACGTTTTTTCTCTCAGTTATATATACTACAGTGCAGTGAACAACTCTGTAGTGTGTTGTACAGTAGCCGCAGTCTAAAGAGTACGTTTTTTCTCTCAGTTATATATACTACAGTGCAGTGAACAATTCTGTAGTGTGCTGTACAGTAGCCGCAGTCTAAAGAGTGCGTTTTTTCTCTCAGTTATATATACTACAGTGCAGTGAACAATTCTGTAGTGTGCGGTACAGTAGCCGCAGTGTAGAAAATACGTTTTTTCTCTCAGTTATATATACTACAGTCCAGTGAAAAATTCTGTCGTGTGTGGTACAGTAGACGGAGTCTAAAGACTACGTTCTTTCTCTCAGTTATATATACTACAGTGCAGTGAACAGTTCTTTCATGTGCGGTACAGTAGCCGGAGTCTAAAGACTACTTTCTTTCTCTCAGTTATATATACTACAGTCCAGTGAAAAATTCTTTCGTGTGTGGTACAGTAGCCAGAGTCTAAAGACTACGTTATTTCTCTGTTATATATACTACAGTGCAGTGAACAAGTCTGTTGTGTGCGGTACAGTAGCCGCAGTCTAGAAAATACGTTTTTTTTGCCTCAGATAGTAATTCTACTGTCTACTGAATACGGTTTTGGCCTCAGATATTAATTCCACAGTTTAGTGAATATACAAAATGGTGAACCCCGGGGTAAGGGTCGAGGGAGTGGGTGTCCAAGTGATGTAGGGGGCAGAGACCGTGGTCCTGGGCAGGGTGACACAGTACCTACTGATGAGCGAGCAGTGGAACGCCACAGAGTTTCGCTCCCTAGCTTCATCTCGCAACTTACAGGGTCACGTGGTACACGACTATTGCAACCACAACAGAGCGAACAAGTGATGACGTGGATAGCGGATAATGTGTCCAGTAATTTATCCACCACTCAGTCTTCCACGCAGTCCACCCACGCTAGCCAAGGGAGTAGACCTCTGGCTCCTCCAGCTCAACCTCCTTCCTCCCAGCCTGCTTTCCTCATGGAAAATATGGATTCAGATCCGGCATACTCACAGGAACTCTTTTCAGGACCCTTTCCAGAGACACAAACTACTGGTCAGCAGCAACCTAAGCAGTTGCTCTGTCCCGATGCCCAAAATTTAGAACTTTCGCAGTCTGTGGGTGATGAGAGTGTGGACTTAGCGCAAGTAGTGTGTCAAGAGGTGTCGGATGATGATAATGAGACTCGGTTGTCAGACAGTGACGTTGTTGTCAGGGCAGTAATTCCGAGGGGGGAGCAGAGTGAGGAATCGGAGGAAGAGCTGGTGGATGATGAGGTGACTGAAGAGGCAGTGGGGTGGCCAGAGGGAGAAGCAGGGCCAGAGCAAGTAGATCAGCAACTGTTTCAGTTGTTCGCAAGTCTGGAGGTTCTTTAAAGAAAGTGAGGATGACCGACGGACTGTGGTGTGCAACCTGTGCCACACCAGGATCAGCAGGGGAGCCACCACTACCAGCCTAACCACTACCCGCATGCACAGGCATATGAGCGCTAAACACCCGACTCAGTGGAACCAAGGCCGTTCTCCTCCTGCAGGTCACATCACTGCTCCTTCTCCTGTGTCACATGCTGGCTCTGCGAGTCAACCCCCCGCCCAGGACCCAGGCACGAGCGCCTCCCGCCCTACAACCACCCCTTCAACTCCACATTCCTCCACACCCTCCACCAATGTGTCCCAGCGCAGAGTTCAGCTGTCTTTACATCAGACATTTGAGCGCAAGCGCAAATACAATTCTACCCACCCACATGCACAAGCCCTAAACGTCCACATCTCCAAACTTATGAGCCTGGAGATTCTGCCCTATAGGCTGGTAGAGACTGATGCTTTCCGTAAACTGATAGCGGTGGCTGTCCCTCGGTACTTGGTCCCCAGCCGCCACTATTTTTCCTGATGTGCCGTCCCAGCACGTGTCAGAGAACATGCCCTGACCAACACGGTTACGGACAAGGTCCACCTAACCACAGACACGTGGACAAGTGCTGGCGGGCAGGGACACTATATCTCCCTGACGGCACATTGGGTTAACTTGGAGGCTGGGACCGAGTCTGACCCTGGGGCCGCTCATGTGCTGCCCACACCGAGGATTGCGGGGCCTACCTCGGTCACGGTTTCTCAGACTTATTATGCCTCTTCCTCCAACCCCTCCTCCTCCTACTCTCAATTACCATCCGTGAGCACGGCGCCTTCAGTTGGCAGCTCTACGCGCAGCAGCACTGCCGTGGGTAAGCACCAACAGGCGGTGCTGAAACTGCTTAGCCAAGGTGACAAGAGGCACACCGCCCAAGAGCTGTTATAGGGCATCACAGTGCAGACCGATCTTTGGCTGGCGCCTCTGAACCTCAAACCAGGCATGATTGTGTGTGACAACGGGCGTAACCTGGTGGCGGCTCTGCAACTCGGCAGACTCACACATGTGACAACTGGCCCCATTATTTAAAATCTAGTAGTAGCCGCAGTCTAGAAAATATGTTTTTTCTCTCAGTTATATATACTACAGTCCAGTGAACAATTCTGTAGTGTGCGGCACAGTAGCCGCAGTCTAGTGGTGACACCAGCAAGTGATCAAGTTAGTTTAGGTAGCAGGTGAGCCACCCAAACATGTAGCCTGACACAGCATGGCGGTGAACCCAGAGTGACCAAGTTAGAATGAGGTAGCAGGTGAATCACATAAAATTTTACCCTAACACAGCATAGCCGTGACACTCCCAATTGACCAAGTTACTTGAGGTAGCCGGTGAACCACCCAACAATTTACCCTGACACAGCATGGCGGTGACAACAGAGTGACCAAGTTAGACTGAGGTAGCAGGTGAACCACCGAAAAATTTAGCCTGACACAGCATGGCGGTGACACCACCAATGCCTTGGTCAGACTGAGATTGCAGTCAAATGGCTGTAGGTGAGCCTCCCAAAAATTTGTTTTGGAGTGTCTGAAGTTGACCCTCCAGAAAAATTGTTTTTGAATGTCTGTAGTTGACCCTCCTGAAAAATTGTTTTGGAGTGTCTGTAGTTGACCCTCCTGAAAAATTGTTTTTGAGTGTCTGTAGTTGACGCTCCTAAAAAATCTATTGGAGAGAGGGCCTGTAGGTGGCCCTCCGTAAACATTGTTTGTAAAGAGCGCCAGTTGGCCCTCAGAAAAATTGCCTGTTGGCTCAGCATTTTTGTGCGAAGAGAAGGAGGAGGAGGAGAGGATACATAAAGAATCTTCATGCTGAGCTGCTTTCCCCCGATTGAGATTTGAATTCCGGTGAAATCCAGGCTTTATTCATTTTAATAAGCGTCAGCCTGTCAGCGCTGTCAGTTGACAGGCGTGTACGCTTATCAGTGATGATGCCTCCAGCTGCACTGAAGACCCGCTCTGACAACATGCTAGCGGCAGGGCAGGCCAGCACCTCCAAGGCGTACAGCGCCAGTTCAGGCTACGTGTCCAGCTTTGCAACCCAGTAGTTGTATGGAGCAGAATGATCACGCAGGACGTTGTTATGGTCAGCTAGGTACTCCCTCACCATCTTTCTGAACAGCTCCCCCCTACTCTGCCCAGACTGGGGACGGGTGACATAGTCTTGCTGGGGTGACATAAAACTGGTAAAGGCCTTGGAGAGTGTTCCCCTGCCAGTGTTTGACAAGCTGCCTGCTCGCCTCCTCTCCCCCGCTAGTTGGCCTACAGAACTACGTCCTCTGCCGCTAGCGGTGTTAGATGGGAAGGATAGTTTCAGCTTGTGCACCAGGGCCTGTTGATATTATTTTCACTCTCATACTTTCCTCTACAGGAATGAGAGTGGAAAAGTTCTGCTTGTACCGGGGGTCCAGGAGGGTGAACACCCAGTAATCGGTGTTTGCAAAAATGCTTCTAACGCGAGGGTCACGGGAAAGGCAGCCTAACATGAAGTCAGCCATGTGTGAGTCCCAACACGCAAGAATTTCCTCTCCTCAATAGGCTGACTCTCCATTTCCTCCTCCTCCAACTCCTCCTCTTCAGCCCATACGCGCTCAACAGATAAGAAGGAATGAGCATTGGTACCCTCTTTAGTCTCGCCAACATTCTCCTCCTCATCCTCCTCCTCCCCCTCCAATACGCGCTGAGAAACAGACCTGAGGGTGCTCTGGCTATCAAGCAACCTATCTTCTTCCTCCATCTCCTGTGTCAAGCGCAAAGCCTCTGACTTCATGCTGAGCAGTGAGTTTTTCAGCAGACAAAGCAGCGGGATGGTGACGCTGATAATGGCGGCATCGCCGCTGACCATCTGTGTTGACTCCTCAAAGTTGCTTAACACCTGACAGATATCAGACATCCACGTCCACTCCTCATTGTAGACTTGAGGAAGCTGACTAACCTGACTACTAGTACTCGTGGAAGTTGTCATCTGGCACCCTGGCTAACATGTGTAATGTGTAATTCCATCGCGTGGGCACGTCGCACAACAGTCGGTGAGCTGGCAGTTGTAAGCGCCATTGCACTGCCCTGAGAGTGGCAGCATCTGTGGTTGACTTGTTGAAATGCGCACAGATGCGTCGCACCTTGGTGAGCAAATCAGACAAATTGGGGTAGGTCTTGAGGAACCGCTGAACCACAAGATTGAACACGTGGGCCAGGCATGGCACATGTGTGAGTCTGCCGAGTTGCAGAGCCGCCACCAGGTTACGCTCGTTGTCACACACAACTATGCCTGGTTTGAGTTTCAGCGGCGCCAGCCAAAGATCGGTCTGCACCGTGATGCCCTGTAACAGCTCTTGGGCGGTGTGCCTCTTGTCACCTAAGCTCAGCAGTTTCAGCACCGCCTGTTGGCGCTTACCCACAGCAGTGCTGCTGTGCCTAGAGCTACTGACTGAAGGCGCCGTGCTCACGGATGGTAATTGAGAGTAGGAGTTGGAGGAGGAGAGGAGGGGTTGGAGGAAGAAGCATAATAAGTCTGAGAAACCGTGACCGAGGTATGTCCCGCAATCCTCGGTGTGGGCAGTACATGAGCGGCCCCAGGGTCAGACTCGGTCCCAGCCTCCACCAAGTTAACCCAATGTGCCGTCAGGGAGATATAGTGTCCCTGCCCGCCAGCACTTGTCCATGTGTCTGTGGTTAGGTGGACCTTCTCAGTAACCTCGTTGGTCAGGGCACGGATGATGTTCTCTGACACGTGCTGGTTTAGGGCTGTGACGGCACATCAGGAAAAATAGTGGCTGCTGGGGACCAAGTACCGAGGGACAGCCACCGCCATCAGGTTGGGAAAGCCTCAGTCTCTACCAGTCTATAGCGCAGCATCACCAGGCTCAGCAGTTAGGAGATGTGGACGTTTAGGGCTTGTGCATGTGGGTGGGTGGAATTGTATTTGCTCTTGTGCTCCAATGTCTGATGCAAAGACAGCTGAAACGCTGCGCTGGGACACATTGGTGGA